>CAMZMU010000054.1:15084117-15368175 GCA_947311845.1 Poa pratensis
CCTAGGGCGCGGCAGAGGGGGGCCCGCGCCCTAGGTTCGTGTGGGGCCCTCCTGGCTCCCTCCGTTGCTCCTTTGCTCCGTCAGGTGAGTTCTGGTAAAATAGGGACCCCGTGAAGTTTCGTCCACTTCCGAGAATATTTCCAGACTAGCTTTTCTGGAATACAAAAACAGCAGAAAACAGGAACTGGCACTTCGGCATCTTGTTAATAGGTTAGTCCCAAAAAGTATAAAAGTGATATAAAGTAGATGCAAAACATGTAGCAATTGGTATAAAACAACATGGAACATCAAAAATTATAGATACGTTTGAGACGTATCAGCATCCCCAAGCTTAGTTCCTACTCGTCCTCGAGTAGGTAAACGATAAAAAACAAAATAATTTTTGAGGTGACATGCTACCATCATAATCTTGATCATATAATATTGCAAGGCACATGTAAATGAATGAAGTGATCCAAGTCAATGGTCTATAATTTGCTACCAAATAGATAATGAGTAAACAATGAATCACACAAGCTAAACGTTTTCATGAATAGTACTTTCGAGACAAGCATCAAACAGTTTTGCATAAGTGTTAACTCATAAAGCAATAGTTTCTAATAAAAGGTATTCAATCAACACAAAGGAAGAATTAAGTTTCAGCATTTGCTTCAACTTTCAACATATTTATCTCATGGATATTGTCAACACAAAGTAGTATAACAAGTCCAATACGTTGCATATAACGCATGTTGTAACAAAGTTGACACTAGTGTTTGCTTGTGGAAGACAGAAAGAATAGGAAAACTGACTCAACATAAAAGTAAAAGAAAGGCCCTTCGCAGAGGGAAGCAGGGATTAAGTCATGTGCTAGAGCTTTTAGGTTTTTGAAAGCATATAGAGATTGCATAAAATATTTGATACTCCTCCCAACCTTGCTAACACAAGCCATGGCTAACCGAATCCTCGGGTGCCTTCCATCAATCACATACCATGGAGGAGTATCTATTTTGAGAGGTGTTTGTTAATTGTCAACGAATGGTAGCGGGTGAGAACAGTATTCTACCTGTCAAACGGACTTTTAAGAGCGGCTCCCATGAAGGACGTTATTTCTACCAGCAAGGCAGATCATCCCTCTTTCTCTTTGGTTTACACACATTCAGGTATTTCACTGTTTGTCATTGCTTACTGATGAATCAGGGCAAAAGTGTGAAGAGAATTAATTGGTTAAAGTTGTAATTAATTGGGACTGGGCACCCCGTTGCCAGCTCTTTTTGCAAAATTATTGGATAAGCGGATGTATATGCCACTAGTCCAGGTGTAAAAGTCCATTCAACAAATAGAATAAAGAATAACCACACTAATTCCTCATGAGCTAGTAAACATTGACACAAAAAGGGAATAATAACATTTTGAATAATTTAAAGGTAGCACATGAAAAATTTACTTGGAGTGGCAAGGAAATACCACATATAGGTAGTTATGGTGGACACAAATGGCATTGATTTTGGCTCAAGGATTTGGATGCACGAGAAGCATTCCCTCTCAGTACAGAGTTTAGGCTAGCAAGGTTTATGTAAGCAAACAAGAATATCAACCCGTACACCAAGTTTTATATGACAAACATATTGCAAACGTTATAAGACTTCATACCGTCTTCCTTGTTAACCAAACCCTGTTATTAGAAAATATCTAGACCTTAGAGATACCACCGATGCAAACCAAATTTTCAACGAGCTTTACGGTAGTTCTTCACTAATAGGCTTAACTCATGTGATGCACAATTTAATCATGATCTACTTGTTAACTCAAAACAATTGACAAGCATCAAGATATCCAAATTAGTGATCTACAAGATTAAGCAAGTTTTTCCTTATACCAATTACCACATGCAACATTTTCGGAACCAACCAAACACCAATCAACTTATTTAATCAACTCTCCAAACAAATATAAGTGAAGCAATAGAGTACTTCCTACAAAAGAAAGCTAATAGCTCTGACAAGAGATACATGAAAACAAGAGCTAAAAGCTGAACAGCGCTAGATATGAATACTCAACAAATATAAGTGAAGAATAGGAGTATTCTCATGAAAAAGCGGAGCGTGTCTCTCTCCCAATCAAGAATGCTAGGGTCCAGTCAAGCTTTATTGAAAATAAAAGTGCAATACTGAAAATAAAAGCACACAGACGCTCCAAGAAAAGCACATATGATGTGAAAGAATTAAAATATAGTTTCACTAGAGATGACCTGATAATTTTGACGATGAAGAAGGGGATGCCTTGGGCATCCCCAAGGTTAGACGCTTGAGTCTTCTTGAAATATGCTGGGGAGATCCATGGGAGCCTCCCCAAGCTTAAGCTCTTCACTCTTCTTGATCCTATTATATCATCCTTCTCTCTTGACCCTTGAAAACTTCCGTCACACCAAACTCAAAGTAGATCTCATTAGAGGGTTAGTGCATAATCAAAAACTCACATGTTCTATATAGGCGCAATAAGACTTGTTACTTTAAACATTAGCTACAGCCACTGATGTTATGTGAAGCTCTCCCACCCAAAAAAGAATTTCACTCAACACTAGTAAAAGAGAGAATGCAAAATAAAAAGGCATAATCTGTCTAAAACAGAACAGTCCGCAAAGACGAATTTTTTCAAGGCACTTACGACGCTCAGATCGAGAAACTTTGAACTAATGAAAGATTCAGACATTCATAAAGATTACGCACAAAATTTTTCAGATTTAATTAACAATCTGGTGATTTTAGGAATTTCGTACAGTGAACAGCAAAAATCTGTTTCTGCGCAACAATCAAAATTATGCATCGTCTTAACATTAGAGGCTACTCTTGGCACAACAATACGAGAAAATAAAGATACAAAGGAGTTGCTACAGAAGTAAACATCCTCCTTGACTAATACTGAAAATAAAAGATAAAAAATGGGTTGCCTCCCAAAAGCGCTTTTCTTTAACGCCTTTTAGCTAGGCTAGAAGATTTTAATGATGCTCTCATAAGAATAAGAGTTGAAAAACAAAAGAGAGCATCAAGAGGCAAATATCAAACACATTTAAGTCTAACCCACTTCCTATGCAAGGGAATCTTGTAATAAAATAAATTTTTGAAGCATAAAGCAACTAGCATAGAAAGATGAAACAAATATAGCTTCAAAACTTTCAACATAAAGAGAGGTGTTTTAGTAACCTGAAAACTTTTACAACCATATTTTCCTCTCTCATAATAACTTTCAGTAGCATCATGAACAAACTCAACAATATAACTATCACATAAAGCACGCTTTTCATGATCTACAAACAAATAATTTTTATTAAGCTAAAAAATAGTGGGGTTATCAAACCCACTTTTGACAATAATAGTATAATTAATATCATTAGGCAATATAGGACCATCATCAAGAGCATTATCATATATAACATTAGGGAGCATATTTTTACTTTCTGCAATTTCCTTTACTTGAGTCAAGGAGGATGTTTTTTCAAATTTATCAAAAAGAGATATTTCAATAGAATCATGACATTCAACAGTACAACATTCTTCCTCCTTAGGTAGGCATGGAGGGTAATCATATAATGTAAGAGTTAAAGAGTTACTATCATTAGAAGGTGGATCCTCCTTTTGTTCATCACTCTCTTCCTCTTTTTCATCAAATGAGCTTTCAGCTTCAGCAATTTCTTCTTCCATATTTTCCTGCAAGGCATTAGTCTCTTCTTTATGAGGAAAAATCCTCTTGACATGTTCAGTAATATAAGAATTTTCATCCTTATAGTTATCAAAACAATATTTAAGTATAGCAAGACTTTCAAATTTATAAGGGGCATCAATTTTATGCTCAAGATAAGAACTAATTTCAAGTGCACCCTTAAAGACAATAAATTCTTCCATCCTTTCTACCTCATAAGCATTATAGCAACCTTTAACATAAGAAGCTAAGGTTTCATTTTCATTACAAGCACATTGGAAAGGAAAGTGTTTAGACTTCCTATGACAATCAGATTCATTAAAGCAAAAAGATTTGCCAAATATATAGCATAAATTTCTAGCATATTCCTCTAGTTGATTTAACAATTTCCATAAGTACATCCCTTTTTGTGACAAGTGGTAATTCCTATAATATCTTCGTTCATCTTCCGTGGACCCACCTTGCCAACAAGATCTAGTTTCATAGAGATAAGCCATTGATAGCAAATAAACAACTAGACATAATAACAAACCGAAATAAACTAGATGCAAGAAACTATTTTTTTTGTGTTTTGATAATTGAAAGCAAACAAAATAAAATAAACTAAGCAAGACAAAAACAAAGTAAAGAAATTGGAAGCGTGAAACTCCCCTTGCAGAAGACTGTTGTCTCCCCAGCAATGGCGCCAGAAAAAGAGCTTGATGGCGTGAATCACACGCTCGTTGGGAGACCCCAAGAGGAAGGTATGATGCAGTTCAGCAGCAAGTTTTCCCTCAGAAAGAAACCAAGGTTATCGAACCAGTAGGAGCAGCAACTCTTCAGAAGGTTGTTGGCGCGCCGTTACTCGATCACCAACGTGGAATCTGCACATAACACAATCAAACTACTTTGCCCCAACGAAATAGTGAGGTTGTCAATCTCACCGGCTTGCTGAAAACAAAGGATTAAACGTATGGTGTGGAAAATGAGTATTAAATTGCAGAGAATGAAAAAGGAACAGTTTGCAGTTTGTGGTTGCTTAATCAGTGTAAAAGAATGGACCGGGATCCACAGTTCACTAGTGGTGTCTCTCCATAAAAGATAACTAACATGTTGGGTGAACAAATTACAGCTGGGCAATTGACAAATAGTGAGCGCATGACAATGCATATACATGACATGATGACTACTATGATATTTAATTGGGCATTACGACAAGATACATAGACCGTTATCCAACAGCATCTATGACTAATAATCCACCGCCGGGTTGTCATCCGAGTCCCCCGTTGGTATTAAGTTGCAAGCAACGGATAATCGCATTAAGTAAAGCGCGTAATGTAAACAAACACATATGTCCGTGGACATAGCATCGTTAGGTTATCCCTAGTGGCAACAGCACATCCACAACCTTAGAACTTTCTGTCACTGTCCCAGATTAAATGGAGGCATGAACCCACTATCTAGCATAAATACTCTCTCTTGGAGTTACAAGCATCTACTTGGCCAAAGCATCTACGAGTAACGGAAAGCATGCAAGATCTTAAATAACATATAAGATAGATTGATAATCAACTTGACATAGTATTCAATATTCATCGGATCCCAGCAAACACAACATGTAGCAGTACAATAATATGATCTTGATCATGTAGGGCAGCTCACAAGATCTAAACATGATGGCACAAAGTGGAGAGACAACCATCTAGCTACTGCTATGGACCCGTAGTCCAAGGATGAACTACTCACGCATCACTCCGGAGGCAGGCATGACGATGTAGAAGCCTCCGATGACGATTGCCCTATCCGGCAGGGTGCCGGGAAGAGGTTCTGGACCCTCCCGAGCTAGGGTTGACGGCGGCGGCGTCTCTGGAACTTTTCATGGATATTTGCTCAGGCACTTAGGGTTTTCGCGTCGGGGGGAATAAGTAGGCGAAAGGGCGGCGGCTGACGACCCCCGAGGGGCCCACACCACCCTAGGGCGCTGCAGAGGGGGCCCCGCGCCCTAGGTGCGTGTGGGGCCCTCCTGGCTCCTCTCCGTTGCTCCTTTGCTCCGTCAGGTGAGTTCTGGTAAAATAGGGACCCCCGTGAAGTTTCGTCCAATTCCGAGAATATTTCCAGACTAGCTTTTCCCTGGCTGGCCGACCGCGCTTGCCGGCTGACCGGCTCTACCTAGCCTCCGCCTCCCCAACTGGTTGGCGTCCTCTCCCCGGTTGGCCGACCGCGCTCGCCGGCTGGCCGGCACCCGCTCCCGGCTGTCCTGCTTCCCGGCTCCGGCTGGCCGCCCCTATCCGGTCGGCTCTCCTCTGTCGGGCTGGCTGCCTGAGGAAAAGAAACAGAGAAGAAGAAAAGAAGAAAAAGAAAAAGGAAAGGGAAGAGATGGACCGGCTGGTCCCGATCCGGCCGCTCCCGCACGTTTGGTTCCCTGGTCGGCTAGGTCCAGGCCGGCTGGTGTCCAGACTGGCTCCGTCCCGTTTGGATGCCCGGTCGGCTGGGTCCCGACCTGGCTGCAACGTTTGGATGCCAGGCTGGCTGCGTCCCGATCTGGCTTGAAGCCAATCCGGCTGCCCGGTTGGCTGTGTGGCCGGTCTCCTTCGACTGCGCTGACATCCCCGCTTCAATGACCTGAACCACATCCCCGACTACGGCATAAAAACAGCTAAGTGACGCTTCGACTCCACATTATTATTACTTAACGCATCGACTCGGACCCCCTCGAGAGACACCCGGAGGCTGGTCCTTGCTCTCGTCACTAAGAAAGGAGTAACCGTCGTTCTGCCGAGTCGCCTCAATCCAGGTTCTAGATCTAAGTACCGTGCCACACGCGCCCCGGCATCTCTTCGGTTCCACCCGCAGACCGCAACCCGGCTGTTCCGTTGGCAAGAGCCTGCGCCCAGGCGGCTAAGTGCAGGAGAAAGAGATCATGGGAACCGGGCAAAAGCGAGCCGACGTCAACCGCGTTTTAAATTTTTGCCGAGTCGCCTCTATCCAGCTTCCAAATCTAAGTACCGTGCCCTGCGCGCCCCGGCATCTCTTCGGTTCCACCCGCAGACCGCAACCACGGCTGTTCGGTTGGCAAGAGCCTGCGCCCGGGTGACTAAGTGCACGAGAAAAAGATCAAAGGAATCGGACAAAAGCGAGCCGGCATCAGCCGTATATAAATATTTACTCGGCGTCCCCAATATTTTATTCATCGCAGTTGCAAATTCAGTTTGTTTACTTGATGTAACAAGGAAAACACGCAGAGCTCCGTGCCTCGGCCGGCGGACCCCACGTCCGCATCTGGCAGGACTCGACGTCCGCGACCGTAGGGCAAGCATGACCACAAGACAATAAGATGAACCTCCGCCCGACTCTTCGAGTCACCCGGAGGCTCGGAGGCTTGTGTCGCGGGAATAAACCCCCGGGTTACCAAAGTTGGCGACTCGACAAGAAAACAAGAGATAGTAGTCCGCTGCCAGACCCCGGCTAGCGGGCCCGGGTCCGGCTGCCCGACCTCAATCTGGCTGCACGACTCCGCTGGCGGCCCGAGTTCAGCTGGCCGCTTTCCATCCGGCTGCGCACCTGCTACGCGAAGTCAACCGCAGCTGGCACATTGGATACCCCTTTCGGGTGACAAAGACTAGAAGACAAAGGAGAGTACAACGTTGGCCACCGAAGTCAAAGAAGGCGGCCGCACGGTACTCGAGACATGTGACCGCGGGCCCTCGCTTGTCCCCTGAGCATCTGTTTATAAGATGTACCAGGGAGGGAGCTGATACGTCCAAAACGTATCTACTTTTCCGAACACTTTTGCTATTGTTTTCCTCTAATTTGTGTGATTTGAATGCAACTAACACGGACTAACGCTGTTTTCAGCAGAATTGCCTTGGTGTCTCGTTTTTGTGCAGAAAGTCAAAGTTTCAGGAAAATTCCAGAAAAATTCCAGAAATTCTATTTTTCCAGAAGACCCACGGAGCCAGAAGACGAAGCGAAGAGGGCACAGGGGCACCACACGCACCCAGGGCGCGGTGGCCCTTGCCGCGCCCAGGGGTGGTGTGGCCACCCTGTGTGGCCCCCGACGCTCCCCTTTGGACTACTTAAAGCCTCTGACCTAAAAACTTCGGGGGATCGACGCTTTTTCCAGAAACCTTCCAGAGCTCCGCCGCCATCGAAAACCCTATTTCGGGGATCAGAAACTCCGTTCTGGCACCCTGCCGGGACGGGGAATTGGAGGAGATCATCGCCATCATCATCACCGCCACCTCTCCATCGACCATCCATGACTCCCCCATCCATGTGTGAGTAATTCCCCGCTGTAGGCTGAGGGGATGGTAGGGATTGGATGAGATCATTCATGTAATAGTTGTGAGATTTGTTAGGGCATGGTGCCTAGTATCCATCGGTAGTGCTTATTGTCATTGTTGCAACTTATTATGCTTAATGCTTGTCACTTAGGGCCCGAGTGCCATGATCTCAGATCTGAACATGTTATTGAATCATGATGATAATTATTGTTTTGGATCATATCTATAAGTTGTATACACACGTCACTGTCCGGAACCCGAGGCCCCAAAGTGACAGAAATTGGGATAACCGGAGGGGATGGTTGCGACGTGAGGATCACATGTGTTCACGGAGTGTTAATGCTTTGCTCCGGTGCTTTATTAAAAGGAGCACCTTAATTACCAGTAGTTTCCCTTGAGGCCCCGCTGCAAACGGGCTGGTAGGACAAAAGATGTTGTGCAAGTTTCTCATTGCGAGCACGTACGACTAAATACGGAACACATGCCTATGATTGATTATTACTTGGATACCTTATTATTTATCTGCAATTGCCCTATGTATGACTATTTCATGAATTATCTTATCCATGCAACGCCCGTTCATCCATCCCTATGCCTACAGTATTTTAATCCTGCTGTCTACTGCAATTATTACTGCTGTCTTTATTTTACTGCTGCTATTATTTCACTACTGCTACTGTCATAAAACTGTTGCTACTGATAAACTGTGTCGAGCAAGTCTACTTCCAGGTGCAGCTGAACTGACAAATCATCTGTCAAGGCTTATAAATATTCTTTGGCTCCCCTTGTGTCGAATCAATAAATTTGGGTTTTACTTCCCTCGAAGACTGTTGCGATCCCCTATACTTGTGGGTCATCAAGACTATTTTCTGGCGCCGTTGCCGGGGAGCATAGCTCTATTTATAAGCTCACCAGGGAGTCATACTGCTCGCTGCAATTCATTCATCATGGGTAAACCTCGTGATGATAAGGTTCGCATATTGCCATCCACTACAAGGAGAGGTACAACTCTGAACACTTCTGCTGCTCTTGATTCACCGTCTGTTATAAGTCAACTTGTCACACCACCACATGCACATGCTTCACGTGCTGCTACTTCTGCTGAATCTGAGAATGTTTCTGATGAATTTGATGATGCTTCTACTGTGCTTGATGAAAGAGGTTCACTAGGTCCTTTTCTAGATGCTACAATTGCTAAATCTAAACAACTTGAAAATACTGAAACACCTAATGAAACTCCTGTTACACCTGCTTATTCACCTGAAACGAGAGAAACTACTAGTGATGATCTTGAGGAAACTTATGTTGAACTTGATGATGACTTTATTGATGAATGCATGAATTGTGATACCTCTAAAGATGTTAATGCTATTAAAAATCTTCTTCAAAGACGTGCTGTCAACTATAAACTTTCTCCTGATGCTAAATTCGCTACATCTCCCATAAATATAAAAGATAAAGATTATGATTTCTCTGTGGACTTGTCTTTTATAACTATTGCTGAGAAAGAACCTTTTCGAGGAACTGAAAATGAAAGTGCTGTAGAACATATGAACACTCTCTCTACTCTGAGTAGTTTGTTTTCTGATGATATTAAGAAACGCAGTTACTTTGTTACTAAAATTTTCCCTTTCTCATTGAAAGATGAAGCTAAAACTTGGTTTAATGATTTATCTCCTGATCTATTGAGAGCCCGATGGGTTTAGTCAATGCTTTCTTTCAGAAATATTTTCCTGCTAGTGCTCAACATGCTGCTTTACAGAAAATCTTTAACTTTAAGCAAAATGAGGGAGAGAAAATGCCTGAATCTTGGGCAAGGTTTTGTTCTTTACTTAGAGCTCGGCCTGGACATCAACTAGCTAAAAATGAACTTCTTGATATATTTTATAATGGACTAACTGTTGAATCTAGGACATACCTGGATAGTTGTGCTGGTTGTGTTTTCAGGAAAAGAACTCCAGATGAAGCCGAGGAATTATTGGCTAAGATAAGCCAAAATCATGATGATTGGACCCTGCCTGAACCAACTCCGGTACCTACGCCGAGGAAAAGAGGAGTAATTGAATTGAATGATGAAGAAATGAGAGAAGCCAAGAAATCTCTTAAGGAGAAAGGTATTAAATCTGAAGATGTGAAAAATCTTCCACCTATAGAAGAATTGTGTAAGCCAATTCCTCACTCATCTACAGTTGAGGTACACTCTCTCCAACGCTTTGATGATAGAGATATCCCTTATTCTAAACCTCCTGATCAATGCTTAGATGAGTTTGATAATTTCATTGTTAAGCAAAACAATTTCAATAGGAGAATAGAAAATAGCTTCATAAAGAATTCTCATGTCATTAATCATTTGCATGATGTTTTGGAAAGAACTTCTAATGATGTTAAAATACTCATTAAACATTTTCGTATGGTTCAAACTCAAATTGAGCAATTGACTAAAGTGCAAAAAGATTTGCTAGATAATGCTTCTAGAGAAAATGATAAACATGCTTTTGGTATAGCAACTAGAGGTGGTGCTTCCACTCAGGATCCTTTGTATCCTGAGGGACATCCTAAAAGAATTGAGCAAGATTCTCAACTAGTTAATGAAACTACTACTCCTTCTAAGAAAAAGAAGAAGAAGAAACATAAACATGTTGAGGAATCTCCTGAACCTATTAAAGACAATGAGCATGTTAATAATCCAAATAGTATATCTATCTCTGATGCTGAAACTGAGAGTGGTAATGAACATGCTAATGATAAAGATAAGAATGATGCTTCTGATAAAGAGGAAAGTGAAGAGGAACCTGAAAAGCATTCTAAAAACAAAAAGTACACTAAAGAAGATTTTCTTGCTAAGAAACATGGTAATGAAAGAGAACCTTGGGTGCAAAAACAAATGCCTTTTCCTACTAAGAAACTCAAATCTAAGGAAGAAGAACATTATAACAAATTTTGTGAATGGATGAAACCTTTGTTTTTGCAAATTCCTTTGACTGATGCTATTAAGTTACCTCCCTATTCAAAGTACATGAAAGATATTGTCTCTAACAAGAGAAAGATTCCTAATGAAGAGATTTCTACCATGCTTGCTAATTATTCTTTCAATGGTAAGGTTCCAAAGAAGCTTGGAGATCCAGGTATACCAACTATTCCTTGCTCAATCAAAAATAACTATGTTAGAACTGCCTTATGTGATTTAGGTGCAGGGGTGAGTGTTATGCCTTTTTCTCTTTACAAGAGACTTTACTTGGAAAAATTGATACCAACTGATATATCTTTGCAAATGGCTGATAAATCTACTGCTGTTCCTGTTGGTATATGTGAAGATGTTCCTGTTCAAGTGGCTAATAATTGCTTGATATTAACTGATTTTGTTGTGCTTGAAATGCCTGAAGATGATAATATGTCTATTATTCTTGGAAGACCTTTTCTTAACACTGCAGGGGCTGTTATTGATTGCAACAAAGGAAAAGTAACTTTCCATGTTAATGACAAAGAGCATACTGTTTATTTTCCCAAGAAGCTGGACAAGATATTTGGAGTTAATACAATTACCAATATTAAAAGTATCAAAGTGGGAAGTATTGATTGCCCTATATATGAACCTCATGAAGAACTTCAATATCTTATGATTGGATCTATAGCTATACCATTTAAGGTAACATAATTGTTCAATGTGGTTTAATTCTTTTATGTCATATAAAATGTATTTGGTGGCAAGACTTGATCAACCTTGTTAACAAATATGTTTTACATGCATAAAATTGCTAAACAACATTTTTCTTTCTCACCTTTGTTTTTACCTACTGTTTTGCTACTGTAATTTGCAAAGTTAAGTAATGCTTGGTCTTTACATAAATTCATTTTGTCTAGTTTTCATTGTTTAAAGCACCCAGAAAATGTCAGAAATAAAAGTTTTCAAAAAATTCTGAAAAAATTCTACAAGTCCTAGTTTTTAAAAGGAACGTGGGAGTACCAGAGGATGACCAGGGGGACCCACCAGGCCACCACACGCCCCACGGCGCGGTGGAGGGCAGGCCGCGCCCTGCCCTGGTGTGGGGTCCACCTGGCCCTCCACTCACTCATCTCTCTCCCACTCCTTTCTCTCTCCCGACCAACACACCACCATTGCTCAAACTCGTGTTCTTGCTGCTCTTGCTCGAGATTTTTCGATCTACTTGCTCAGCCCATCTTTGCTGCTGAAATTTGGATCAATTGCTCTCCGGTATGTGACTCCTCCGATTATCCAAATAGAATTTTGTTTAGTTGCTTATATCTTTGGCATTTTGGTACTGTAGGTGACATGTTATTAGAGCTTGCATGCTTGTTCTTGTTTAGATTAACTAGTTTTGATGCATGTTTAGTCCTCTAGCAAGTCTCCCTAGTGTTTCCCTTGAATTAATCACTCTAAAATCATTTTTTATGAGGTTTGTTTAAAATTTCAGAAAAGGAAGATGGATGGAAACCAACTTAATTATGAAGAATTGGAAGTATCAGAGGTCATGGGAGTCAACCGTGAAGACTCTGTGTTTCCCTCTATTTATCCATGCCATGAGTTTATGAATGCTGCAGGATCTTGCAAGATTTCAACACTCTAATCTCTAATGCAGGGTTGGAATACTTTGTTGCTGATGAACCACATCAATATGTAAAGCTGACTATGTCGGTGGTTCAAAGTTTTAGATTTAGTTGGAATTTGCCTACTCCCATGGTTCATTATAATATCTACAATAAAGCTGTAGATTTGTCTCTTCATGATTTTTGTGCAGCTATTAAGGTACCACATTGGGGATCTCATGAGAGGATTAGAGGTCAACCAAAGTATTTACAAGACCTCTACTCAGAGATTTGCCAAGGGAGGTTTTACAGCCGAGGATGGTAAAATTCGAAACATCCAACTCCCATCTATTCGATATTTTGCCTACTACATTAGCAAATGTGTTCTAGCTAGGAAGAATGCAAGTAAATTATCTGTTTATGATTTGGCATTTCTTTCTGCTGCCTTAAGATGTGATAGAACTTATAACTTGGGAGCTATGATTGCATTTCGTCTCTCCACTAACCGTGAAAAAGGAGGGGTTTGTGGTGGTCTCATTGCTTCTCGTTTATTAGCCATGCATGGTGTAGGACCACATCATTTTGATATTCAGCTTCCCATTGAAAGACTTGATCTTAACTCTATGATTAGCCACCAATTTGTTTCCGCTGGTCCACCATTGATAATCTATCCTATGAATTGGTTTTTGTTAAGAAGACAGGTGGAGAACTAAAATCTATGAACGCATAGTCTGTTTGCCTGCGCCTCTTTTGTTTAACCTTGATGTCAGGCAAGGATGGTCATTCTCGGAGGGAGACCTTGATGCATATATGGAGGAGCATGGCCTTCATGCGGATAGTGAGGGAAGAGGTCCTGAGGAGGACTTCATTCAGCCCTTCGACACTACGAGCTCTTCATACCAGTATCCTGATTATGGAGCTTCAGGCCCTTCTTCTTCACAGGATCCTGATTATGATCACGCTAGGTATGATCCGCCTGGATGGAGTTCTGGGCCATGTGGATGATTGTCTCCCACTTAGGCCAAAAGCCTAAGCTTGGGGGGAGGTATGCCGACAAGTTCACTCATTTTATCATATTCATATCATGTCGGTACTTTGTATATCCATGTTTTAGTTTGTTTCTTTTCTTTTCTTTTGTTTCTTGTATCCATTTCATTTTCGCAAAACACCAAAAGACCAAAAATATTTCCTTTATTTCTCTTGCTTTTGAATTTGTAGTGCTAGTTTACTTTATTTTTCATTTCGGTTTGTTATTCAAAAATCCAAAAAGATTTTGCTTTGTTTGCTTGTTTCTTTCTATGCTTGCTTTAATTCGAAAACCCAAAAATATTTGTTGTTCTTCTGCGTTTTGTATAGTTGTTTCAGGAGTTCAAAAATTTCGTGGTTCCACTTGGGCTTGGTTATCATTTCACATCATTCAAGCCACACAAGTGAAAAGCAATAATGACGATCTACGACAATCGGATGTGGTAAAAGGCTGGTATGAACTCTATTTGTTTTTCATTTTTGTAAATATACCTACTCATGTGAACATGCTTAGCTATCATGGTAGTGGTTATGTTATTTAATGATTGCTTAGTAGTTCATGTCTTCTTATGGTCAGTACCAAATTGCTAATAGTGAATAACATGTCATATAGATATTACATGCATTGTTCTATTCGTAAAACGGTATGGCAGGATGGTATCCTCCTCTGAATAATTCACTTGATTCGACTTGGCACATGCTCACACATGTTATGACTGAAAAATAAAAGTCAATTAAGCCTTGATGATCTATTTTGCCTCAGAGTTTTAGTATCATCTTTATGCCTCCGTTAATTTTATTTTGTCGCAAGCATGATTATGACCGTTATCGCTCTCGTGGTTGTCGCTTCCCAGTCTATTGCTAGCCTTCACTTGTACTGAGCGGGAATGCTGCTCGTGCATCCAAATCCTTTAAACCAAGTTATCCCAAAGAGTCCACCAAAAATTCCTATGCATGGTATTTCAGCCATTCCAAGTAAATTTGCATGTGCTACCTTTAAAACTTTCAAAATATTTCCCTTTTTGTGTCAATGTTTACTAGCTCATGAGGAATTAGTGTGGTTATTCTTTATTCTATTTGTCAAATGGACTTTTACACCTGGACTAGCGGCATATACATCCGCTTATCCAATAATTTTGCAAAAAGAGCTGGCAACGGGGTGCCCAGTCCCAATTAATTACAACTTTAACGCTTAATTCTCTTCACACTTTTGCCCTGATTCATCAGTAAGCAATGACAAACAGTGAAATACCTGCATGTGTGTAAACCAAAGAGAAAGAGGGATGATCTGCCTTGCTGGTAGAAATAACGTCCTTCATGGGAGCCGCTCTTAAAAGTCCGTTTGACAGGTAGAATACTGTTCTCACCCGCTACCATTCGTTGACAATTAACAAACACCTCTCAAAACATTTTTACCTCTGTTTTTAAAATAAAAAGCTCTAGCACGTGTTAATCCCTGCTTCCCTCTGCGAAGGGCCAATCTTTTATTTTTATGTTGAGTCACCATCCTTTCTTTGAGCACTTCTTCGAGAGCATAACTGTCGTTCTTAGTGTAATGTGCTTGTCCCAGATACGATTAATTGAGGCATAACTATGATACTCTTATCTTTGATATCTTTATATCTAGTCTTCACTTGAACTTCAGAGGTGCCTTGGCATTTATGTTTTGCCCTTCAAACAAAGGCAAGCGAGATACCACTTTGTCATATCTTTTTACGAACATTGCAATTCTTGTGGATAGATGTATGCTATGTTATTCATTCTTAGTACTTTGGTATCTTTTCATGATTTGCATAACTACTAGGTGTCATTATTTGCATGGTTCCTATTATGAATTGCCTAAGTAATTGATCATATAGTAGGTATGTATACATCATATGAAGCAAATGTGTTCGTAAAAGTTTCTTTTATCGCACTCAGTTGTTAACTGAATTGCTTGAGGACAAGCAATAAGCTAAGCTTGGGGGGAGTTGATACGTCCAAAACGTATCTACTTTTCCGAACACTTTTGCTATTGTTTTTCCTCTAATTTGTGTGATTTGAATGCAACTAACACGGACTAACGCTGTTTTCAGCAGAATTGCCTTGGTGTCTGTTTTTGTGCAGAAAGTCAAAGTTTCAGGAAAATTCCAGAAAAATTCCAGAAATTCTATTTTTCCAGAAGACCCACGGAGCCAGAAGACGAAGCGAAGAGGGGCACAGGGGCACCACACGCACCCAGGGCGCGGTGGCCCTTGCCGCGCCCAGGGGTGGTGTGGCCACCCTGTGTGGCCCCCGACGCTCCCCTTTGGACTACTTAAAGCCTCTGACCTAAAAACTTCGGGGGATCGACGCTTTTTCCAGAAACCTTCCAGAGCTCCGCCGCCATCGAAAACCCTATTTCGGGGATCAGAAACTCCGTTCTGGCACCCTGCCGGGACGGGGAATTGGAGGAGATCATCGCCATCATCATCACCGCCACCTCTCCATCGACCATCCATGACTCCCCCATCCATGTGTGAGTAATTCCCCGCTGTAGGCTGAGGGGATGGTAGGGATTGGATGAGATCATTCATGTAATAGTTGTGAGATTTGTTAGGGCATGGTGCCTAGTATCCATCGGTAGTGCTTATTGTCATTGTTGCAACTTATTATGCTTAATGCTTGTCACTTAGGGCCCGAGTGCCATGATCTCAGATCTGAACATGTTATTGAATCATGATGATAATTATTGTTTTGGATCATATCTATAAGTTGTATACACACGTCACTGTCCGGAACCCGAGGCCCCAAAGTGACAGAAATTGGGATAACCGGAGGGGATGGTTGCGACGTGAGGATCACATGTGTTCACGGAGTGTTAATGCTTTGCTCCGGTGCTTTATTAAAAGGAGCACCTTAATTACCAGTAGTTTCCCTTGAGGCCCCGCTGCAAACGGGCTGGTAGGACAAAAGATGTTGTGCAAGTTTCTCATTGCGAGCACGTACGACTAAATACGGAACACATGCCTATGATTGATTATTACTTGGATACCTTATTATTTATCTGCAATTGCCCTATGTATGACTATTTCATGAATTATCTTATCCATGCAACGCCCGTTCATCCATCCCTATGCCTACAGTATTTTAATCCTGCTGTCTACTGCAATTATTACTGCTGTCTTTATTTTACTGCTGCTATTATTTCACTACTGCTACTGTCATAAAACTGTTGCTACTGATAAACTGTGTCGAGCAAGTCTACTTCCAGGTGCAGCTGAACTGACAAATCATCTGTCAAGGCTTATAAATATTCTTTGGCTCCCCTTGTGTCGAATCAATAAATTTGGGTTTTACTTCCCTCGAAGACTGTTGCGATCCCCTATACTTGTGGGTCATCAGGAGCTACCAAGAGGATCGATCCCTGAAGCTCTCACGCGCACCAAGCCAAGAAGCCTCACGTAGGCAAGCCAAGAGCTAGCTCCACTCCCAATCACTCACGTACTAGCTAGCTTTCCCTCTCAAGCACTCATGTAGGCAGCTCAAACTCTTCTAGCTAAGAGCACGAACAGCTCAAGGAGCAAAGATGTAACACCATATATTCCACTATATACATGATCTAGGCAGGACGTAGGGGTTTTACCTCCTCACGAGGGCCCTGAACCTGGGTACGTCTCGGTGTTTGCCGTGCTTGTGCCCAATCCCGCCGGAACGCCGTCGCCGCGCTGTCGCAACCACTCAAATAAGCCATCCTTTGGCATATGTCGTGCGAAATACCACAACATTTGGCGCCCACCGTGGGGCAAAGCGGCGACCGGAGTCCCGTTCTCCGCGGGACCACTCACCATCGTCGTTATCGTCGTCACCGTCTCCTCCACCGGAGAAGCTCAGAGGCTCGGCGTCGCCACCCGGAGAAGCTCAGAGGCTCGGCGTAGCCTCCCGGAAAAGCTCGGAGGCTCGGCGTCGCCGGTCTCCCGTGCCCGCGTCGCCTTGGTCCTCGTTCGTGTGAAATCGCGTGTGCTCGTCTCCACCGTCAATCTCCTTCGCTTGGCCGCGCTGGTGCGTCCGTGCGACCTCACCCGCGCGTGCCTGTCGGCGCACGCGCTGCTCCGCCTCGTCGGTGCGCTGGCGCATCCGTGCCCAGCCTCTCCTCCGTGCCGCTCGTCCGCCTGGGCGCCTGAGCTCCTCCCGCTGGCCATCCTCGTTGTGGCTCCATCGACCTCCTACGGCCGCCGCCCGTCACTCTGCATCTAAAGCTAAGCAAGCACACGAGCAGCTGGATCAAACCAGCTAAGCATTCAAGCATGCTGCTGGATCATTCGTACGTGCGTGCATGGCCGGCTGCTGCCTGCTCGGCTGGCCCAGCTAGGCGCCCTCGTGAATCGATATGGCCGGCCACATCCGGCTCCACCTCAAGCTTCGCCTCCACAGTCCCCTGTGCCCGTGCGCCCTCGCCCACCCGACTGACCGGCTCTACCCGGCCTCTGCCTCCCCGGCTGGCCAGCGTCCTCTCCTCGGCTGTCCGACCACGTTCGCCGGCTGACCGACTCTACCCGGCCTCCGCCTCCCCGGCTAGCCGGCGTCGTCTCCCCAGTTGGCCGACCGCGCTCGCTGGCTGGCCGGCACCCGCTCCCGGCTGTCCGGCTGGCCGCCCCCATCCGGTCGGCTCTCCTCTGTCGGGCTGGCTGAATGAGGAAAAGAAACAGAGAAGAAGAAAAGAAGAAAAGAAAAAGGAAAAGGAAGAGATGGACCCCCGATCCGGCCGCTCCCGCATGTTTGGTTCCCTGGTCGGCCAGGTCCAGGCCGGCTGGTGTCCAGACTGGCTCCGTCCCATTTGGATGCCCGGCCGGCTGGGTCCCGACCCGGCTGCAACGTTTGGATGCCAGGCCGGCTGCGTCCCGATCCGGCTTGAAGCCAATCCGGCTGCCCAGTTGGCTGTCTGGCTGGTCTCCTCCGACTGCGCCGACATCCCCGCTTCAACGACCCGAACCACATCCCCGACTACGGCATAAAAACAGCTAAGTGACGTTTCGGCTCCGCATTATTATTACTTAACGCATCGGCTCGGACCTCCCTCGGGAGACATCCGGAGGCTGGTCCTAGCTCTCGTCACTAAGAAAGGAGTAACCGTCGTTCTGCCGAGTCGCCTCTATCCAGCTTCTAGATCTAAGTACCGTCACACGCGCGCCCCGGCATCTCTTCGGTTCCACCCACAGACCGCAACCCGGCTGTTCGGTTGGCTAGAGCCTGCGCCCGGGCGGCTAAGTGCACGAGAAAGATATCATGGGAACCGGGCAAAAGCGAGCCGACGTCAACCGCATTTTAAATTTTTGCCGAGTCACCTCTATCCAGCTTCTAAATCTATTACCGTGCCATGTGCGCCCCGGCATCTCTTCGGTTCCACCCGCAGACCGCAACCACGGCTGTTCGGTTGGCAAGAGCCTGCGCCCGGGTGGCTAAGTGCACGAGAAAAAGATCAAAGGAATCGGACAAAAGCGAGCCGGCATCAGCCGTTTACAAATATTTACTCGGCGTCCCCAATATTTTATTCACCGCGGTTGCAAATTCAGTTTGTTTACTTGATGTAACAGGGAAAACACGCAGAGCTCCACGCCCCTCGGCCGGCGAACCCCGCGTCCGCATCTGGCAGGACTCGACGTCCGCGACCGCAGGGCGAGCATGACCACAAGACAAGAAGATGAACCTCCGCCCGACTCTTCGAGTCACCCGGAGGCTCAGAGGCAAGTGTTGGGGGAATAAACCCCCGGGTTACCAAAGTCGGCGACTCGACAAGAAAACAAGAGATAGCAGTCCGGCTGCCCAACCCCGGCTGGCGGCCCGGGTCCGGCTGCCCGACCTCCATCCGGCTGCCCGACTCCGGCTGGCGGCCTGAGTCCGGCTGGCCGCTTTCCATCCGGCTGCGCACCTGCTACGCGAAGTCAGCCTCAGCTGGCACATTGGATACCCCTTCCGGGTGACAAAGACTAGAAGACAAAGGAGAGTACAACGTTGGCTTCCAAAGTCAAAGAAGGCGGCCGCACCGAGACATGTGACCGCGGGCCCCGCTTGTCCCCTGGGCATCAGTTTATAAGATGTACCAGGGAGAAAGCTAGCAGGAGGATCGATCCCTGAAGCTCTCACTCGTACCAGGCCAAGGAGCCTCACGTAGGCAAGCCAAGAGCTAGCTCCACTCCCAATCACTCACGTACTAGCTAGCTTTCCCTCTCAACCACTCATGTAGGCAGCTCAAACTCTTCTAGCTAAGAGCACGAACAGCTCAAGGAGCAAAGATGTAACACCATATATTCCACCATATACATGATCTAGGCAGGACGTAGGGGTTTTACCTCCTCACAAGGGCCTTGAACCTGGGTACGTCTCGGTGTTTGCCGTGCTTGTGCCCAATCCTGCCGAAACGCCGTCGCGCTGTCGCAACCACTCAAATAAGCCATCCTTTGGCATATGTCGTGCGAAATACCATGACAAATTGACACCAAGTGAGAAGGTTGACAATCAACTCAATGCCACCGCCATGCACATGATCCAAACGGCGGCTGGTGAGGCCTATCTCCCTCACATTCGGATGTGCAAGACAACTAAGAAATCATGTGCAAGAGGGTGGCCAAATTACGGTCTTTGTCAACTTTGCAAGAGGGAACCGGAGACCTCGACGCATCTCATTTTCAAGTGTAGGTACTCCCTCTGTGTTTGGATTCAAGAGTGACTTGGTCATGTGGACTTCGACACCATACAATGGAGTTGTTATGCCATGGTCAAAGATGGGTGGTGTTCCATCTGTGGAACTAATGGGCGTCGGCGCCGTGGTCTATCCTCCTTGATCCTTCTCGCCGTTTGGGAGATTTGTAATGAAAGAAATACAAGAGTGTTCCACAAGGTGGCCTTTATGCCTTTGTCGGTTCTGGATATCATTAAGAAAAATGTCGCTCTCTGTAGCATAGCGGGGGCAAAACATTTGTGCAACATCATGCCGCGAGAGTAAGACCTTGTATCCAAACTTCGGTTTGAGCTAGTTGTAACGTAAACTTTTCTTAATCAATGAAATAGGCAAAGCTTTTGACTTATTTTTAAAAAAAAATGCTAGTGTGAACATGGGTACATACAAACTCTTCTTTGAAACCTGCGGAAGTTCTCATGCATCTTCGAATTGGTTAGAAAGTTATCTATATATTTAGTAAAACAATATTAATATTTGTGAAATTAAGTGATTTTTCTTTGAACGAGGTGATTTTTATTAATGAAACGAATAAAAGGAAGAAAGAGACAGACCGAATGGCCGGTTCTTTAAATTAGATCATCTACGGGAGCTCCAAATAAGCATAGTCATGGCATCAAAACTCCTGATTATTATTATTTTAAAGAAATCTCTTGATTATTAATATCCAATTAGTACAGTTACTGTTGTCCGTATCAGCTTAAAAAGTAAAATGAATCAGATTAATCGGGGTGTGATCATTGCGTAGAATTTGTTAATTCAGGATAAGCAGCTGCTGCTTTTTCTTCTGGGCATGCTGAACGCTCCTTGAGCAGATCACATGGACCGAGCTGACCGAATGGCGACACGCTTCAGTTTCATCTCTCGCCTCTTGCCGTGGTTTGTCGCACTTCAACAACAACAAGCACTACTAGGGATCGGCATCCGATATCTAGCTTCCCATCGGACTAGTGTATAGCCGTACGATGTTAAGCAGCTTGGCCGTCGGATTTTCTAGCCTCCGCAAGTCTTTCCGTGATATGACAAGGCCTGACTGCATGCTTCCGTCATAACTGCTCCGCTAAGGCTAATTACGTGGGATTTGTAGTTACTCCCGATTTAAACTCTGCCTTCTTTATTTTGGAAACTGATTCCGGATTATAGGAACTAATTGCTCCAGCCGAGTGTCCATGCAATGTATAGTATGCTTCCGAAGGAAACAATTTTGTTTCCGAAATGGTTACAATTTGCATCCAAAATAATTTAGAGCTGATTCGATCTGAAATGATTTTTCGCTTAGCAATTTATTTACATCAGTGCAAGAGAAGCACATATATCAGTAATGGGAACATATTGTGTTTAGGTTTGAAGCATATCATATCACTTGTATGTTGATATACCGAAACACTTCTAGAGTTTGTAGGACACTAGAAGAAGACAGTAGAAGCACAGTTTGACCATTGTCCAAGCAAGGACTAAATAGTACAGAAGCATGGATGAACTGTATATTTGATCAGTGTGTAACATCAGCTTTATTCAGATACGTTTGAACTCAGAAGCATAACGCACTAATGTTCGAAGCATGATTAGGGTGCAACAAGAACTTTGTCCAGATTTGTAGGAAGCATGTGTATTTATGAAATTTGGACAATTGATTATTGGGTAAATAAACATCATCCTTCTAGATAGGAAGCAGAACAGCGCAACGATGGATGCAGAACACATAAGCACTTGTATTACATGTGCAAAGTAGCAACGACGGCGTATGTTTCCAAAAACTACATATATTTCCAGAAAATTTGCGCCCGTGCATGCATATATGCGGGTTGCTAATCACAATTTGCTTCGATTGTTTGTGCTGCTCGCTTCATTCTTGCTTCCTACGTGCTTCATGGAGCTCTGAAAAACGACCATTAGGTGCAGTGAGTTCCTCAAGATGAGAACTGTTGCACTTTGGTATGGACGAGCCCAATGCCGGGAACAACGGAGGACAGGAGAGGTGTTGGGGGAGATATCTCTGCCGCAGAACCATCGCCATGCTCGTCCTCGACGAGTATGCCAGTTGAACAGCAGGATTGACCATGCCAGCCTGATCCACCAAGGAGACATGAAGCCTCATCGGTCGGCCGGAACTAAACCACTCCCAAAGCTATTGCCCTATCCACCGGCAATCGAGGAGGCACTGACGACGACTCCCCACGGCTGAGCGCCATAGCTCGGCGGCGGAAGTCTTGATACAGATGAACGCTTTGTTGAACGGGACGTGAGGGCGCGGCGTGGTGTGGAGAGCAGTCGCGGCGAGCTTGATGGCGCCGACGGTCAGGCAGCGGCCATGGGAGGTGGCGGCGTGGTGGGACGAGGAGTGGCTGTCGCGGCGGACGCAACATCGTTTTGGGAGGATAAATCTAGCCGCGATTTGTGGGATCAATTTGAGGAGGTACCACACGGTAATTATAAAGGAGGTGCGATGTTATCGGGCCAGAACTTTTTTTCCTAGGAAGCATTGATTCATGTGGGCGTAGGATGAAACTGGAATGTGTGACATCCGTTCTGTCCGATGTTTTGCTTCCGATCGGACTGCGATAGGTAGTATTTACCACAACAAAATCTTTGGTTGGTCTCACTTGAGACTAGCCATAGTGGGAGTAACATAGGTAGTATCATGCATGTCACGTTGGTAAAAAGATGACGTGTCACTGCAGTTAATGAGGAGAGAGATGGTAGTGGTATCATATGTAGATACCGTAACATAACGGATTCCAAGACAAGATGTGTGTGCAACTTAATAAATACACTAGTATATGATACCACAAATATGTTACTACCCACTATGGAACTAGTAACATAGACTAGTATCATATGCATGATACTAGTGTATGATACTCCCACTATGGCTAGTCTGAATAAGTTATCTCGCACGCGTGCACCAAACAGTCAACACTGCCCTTGCAGACGCGGTCAGCTTAAATAGCAGCGATGAGCCCCAGACTGGCCAAGCATCCAAAGAAGCAGAGTTCCAAGCAGAGAGCATAGATATACTACCATGTCTCCGGCGGCACCGGCGGCGGCAGTGAGGAGAAGGCGGCGGTGCACGTGCTGGGCGGGCGGATGAGCCCGTTCACGATGCGGGCGCGCATCGCGCTGGAGCTCCGCGGCGTCGCGTACGAGCTCGTGGAGGAGCGCTTCGAGCCGCGCAAGAGCGACCGCCTCCTCGCCGCCAACCCCGTCTACAAGAAGATCCCCGTCCTCCTCCTCCCCGACGGCCGCGCCATCTGCGAGTCCGCCGTCATCGTCCACTACGTCCATGACGCCGACTGGCCCGCCGCCTCCCCCTCCCTGCTGCTCCCAGAGGACCCCTACGAGCGCGCCATGCACCGCTTCTGGACCGCCTACGTCGACGGCACGTTCTGGCCGGCCCTCGACGCCGCCTCGCTGGCGCCGACCCCGGAGGCCCGGACGAAGTCGGCCGCCGAGGCCCGCGCCGGGCTGCGGCTCCTTGAGGAGGCCTTCGCGGCCCGCAGCCACGGCGGGGCCTTCTTCTCCGGCGGCGCGGCGCCGGGGCTCCTCGACATCGCGCTCGGCAGCTTCCTGCCGGCGCTCAGGGCGTGCGAGCGCCTCAGCGGCGCCTCCCTGCTGGACGAGGCCAGCACGCCGCTGCTCAACAAGTGGAGCGAGAGGTTCATCGCGGTCGACGCCGTCAAGGCGGTCCTGCCGGACACGGACGAGGTCGTCGAGTTCACCAGGTTCCTGCAGGCCAAGTTCGGCGTTCTGCTCCCAAATTAAGACCTGCGCGCCGCCAACTATCTCTGCACTCATCTTGTGTCATGTACCATCGCGAAATCACTCATCTTGGTATTGGGTACAGAAAGTTACCTCGTATATTTTGTAAAACAATATTACCATTTGTGAAAAATTATGTGATGTTATTTTGTGGTGATCCAAATTCGTATATACTGATAAAGGCGCCAACTTGTGACGAGGAGAGCGGAGCGTCCCGGAGGTCACGTTACCGACCTAGATTAGGTCAGGGCACCTTTAAATACATCTTGTAAGCCGTCGTCGTGGGATAAGTCGTATTGTGTAAATCCCCGACGTTTGTAACCTCACCCGATATAGTAAAGTATTGCTGGCTGATGCCCGTGGTTTTTTCTCCTCCGTTGTTGGAGGTATTTTCCACGTTAAATCTCGTGTCCCCGTTGGTTTGATCTTTCCGCTATTTCGTTGTTTTCTTGCTATCGTTTATAACACGTGATTTTTCCAAAACTTATAAAAACAAGAAAGAGATAGACCGAATGGCCGGTTCTTCAACTAAGATCATCTACGGGAGCTCCAAATAAACATAGTCATGGCATCAAAACTCCTGATTATTAAGATCGAATTAGTACGGTTACTGCTGTTCGTATCAGCTTAAAAAGGTAAAATGGATCAGACCATCGGGTGTGACCATTGCTTAGAATTGTTTCAGGATAATGCCTTTTCCTCTGTTGATCTGATCCTGGAGCAGATCATCAAACGGGCGGAGCTGACCGTATGACGGCACGCTTCAGCTTCATCACAGACTCGACGTGCGCCCTCAGCGCGTGTGTTTCTCCCAACCTGCTACTATAAAGGAACAAAAGGTTACTGCACATTTGTCGAGTGTCCCATGAAGATTACCTACTACCTTCCCAGCGTTGAGAAGACTATGCTAGTCGTACCTGGCGATTTTGGCGCTCCTATTTGTAGGCGTTCTAGATCATGAGATCAGGGTCTAAAGATGTTAAGCTTCAGGCTTTTTACTAACAATGGTATTAGTAGGTTCTGATGGCAGAGTCAGTGTCGTCTTGTGTATCCCAACTGAAACTCTCCTTAACATGTGTTGCTGAACGTAGTACCCTGAAATCATATTTTCTTGCTGCCAGGTTCTTTAACTTAGATTATATACGAGTGATACAAATAAACATATTCAAGGCATCCAAACTCCAGGTTATTAAGATTGAAATAAATTATTAAGTACGCAGACAGGTCGAGTTTAATAAAGCACCCTATAATAGGGGGGAAAAGGGATAGATTTAGCTATCTGTTCTCTGGACAGTAAAAATGTACATAGCTGATAATTCATGTCATCCAGTATCAAAACCGGCATTAGCAAGTTTGAGTACAAGGGCAGCAGTACAACCTCGATATAGTTGTGAAAATATATTTTTCAAACGCTGAAAATAGATTCCATCTACCACCAGCACCGCAAGGACAGTTCCGGCGCCTGGCAGCATCCCTGGAGCAACTTCACGGCTCCTGTACGACGACGCCGATGCTTCACCTCTTCTCTGACCCATCACCATGCCTGCATCGAGCAAGCACAGGACCTCATTTTCGCCTCTGATGGCCATGGCCATCAAAGGTATTTGCACATGTTTCCGCCTTTGTAGGCGTTCTAGATCATGAGATCAGGGTCTAAAGATGTTAAGCTTCAGGCTTTTTACTAACAATGAGATTAGTAGGTTCTGATGGCAGAGTCAGTGTCGTTTCTTGTGTATCCCAACGGAAACTATCCTTAACATGTGTTGCTGAACGTAGTACCCTGACACCATATTTTCTTGCTGAGTTGCTGCCAGGTTCTTTAACTTAGATCATCTAGGGTGCTACAAATAAACATATAACATGTCATAAAAACTCCAGGTTATTAAGATTGAAACAGTAAAATTATTAAGTATGCGGATATATTAGGTTGAGTTTAATAAAGCGCCCTTTACCGAAAGAAAAGATAGACTTAGCTACATGTTCTCAGGACAGTAAAAATCTAGATAGCTGATAATTCATGTAAACCAGTATCAAAACCGGCATTAGCAAGTTTGAGTACAAAGGGCAGCAGTACAACCTCGATATAGTTGTGAAGATATTTTTTCCAAACGCTGAAAAATAGATTGCCATCTAGCAGCATGCATCGGTTAATTCCTATCTCTGTTTGAATAAAGCATAGACTGTAAACTTAACACCTGAGATCAATTTAGACAGATGGGTACCATTTGCTGGGTTTATATCATGATATAACAACACAGCTTCTTTCCCACCTGTTACCTTGCTGGGCACAAGTAAATATACATGTAAGCCCTTGACTGGTGCAAACCAGAGGAGGGTTGGTCTTTACCATCCATAATATTTGGAGGAGATAGGCCCAATACTACTACATTTTCAGTTTTGAGATTAGCTGTGCCTAGAACTCAAAGCATCAGTCAGTAGTTCATTCAGTAGTTGAGTAATACAGGTGAAAATAAAGGAAACAACTGATACAACTAGTAAATCATGAATCACTTTGACAACAGTTAATCTGTTCAGACAAAGATACTGCAGAAGAACGAAGATTTGATCTTACAGTAACTAGAGCAAGCAACCACCAACTAGATCAAAACTGCATTGTCGTCAGTGATCAACATGTTGTGGCCATCAACTAGTCCTAAATTATTCCCCACAAAAAAAGGTCCAGAATTATCATCCAAATTCCCCGCTGCTTCCATATCTGTATTCCATAAAGATATCAGGAGTGCAGATACACTACTCACTGATATTTCAGTGCATCTGCAGAATGGCCTGGTCTCACACTCTTTTAGTTTCAGTATGTGTGTGAACATGACATAAGGATGAACAAGTTCATAACCATCCATGCTTTCTTCTCTACTAAATGATGACATGGACATGCTAGGAGCTATGATTCTAATTACTAGCTTCATCAAGCATTAGCAAGGACCAAACCAACATGCGACATACATACTGTAGTAGACAAACAACATTTAGTCAGGCAAGAACACTGAAACAAAGCTTGCCAGCTTACTGGAGGGAGACAGATCTTTGGGGGTGCAGTAAGCATCTTCAAATTTTAATACCGTGTTCTTGGTTCACGCAAATATGAATCTAGTGGGCACTTGCCCTCTGCAAGTGTTAGCATAGTCTTCAGCGAGGTGTGGTGCAGTTTCCTTGTAAGGGTGTATGTACTTCTCCAAGAATACCTTATCGGTCTTCATGACTGCAGCATAGTAGTCTGGGTAGTGATCTAGCAATCCATTTTCCTTAAGAAACTTCAAAACATAGTGGCGTGGTCTGAGCCGGCCCTCCAGGCTATAATTGATCATTACAGGACGATGGGCAATGTACGCCGGTTCCACCCCCACCTCGGAGATGAGGAACTCGGACGTGCGCTGCAGCAATTCCTTTGACTTCCTCAGCAGACTCGGAGCCTTAGACACAGCATTGTTCACCTCGGGATCCGACCACCTGAAAGTCTTCTTCAAGTGCCCCACTTTGACGGTGATCATCTCCTCGCTGAGGAATGCAACAGCATGGAGCATGTGCCTGAACATCCCAGACCCACGGGGTACACCGAGACCTTCGGCACATGTCACCGCCGCCCGGACATGTTCTGCATTGGCGGTGAGCAGCCTATTATGCATGCTCAGCTTGGCAATATCGCAAGTACTTAAACCACACTCCCGCAATACCTCGATATTTGGCTTGACCACTCTCTCGATGTCGGCCGAGAGAAGGCAGCTGCTGCTAATGAGAGCCCGGAGGATATTCTCCATGGAGCCGAAGAGAGGCAGGTAGTACACCAGCTTGGACACGAGGGATTTATACCGGAACTTTTTGCCGGCGAGCGAGACGAGGCGCGCGATCTCAGAGCGCTGTAGACCGAAGGAGGTGAGCTCTAGGACGATGGGGGCCAGGGTCCTGTCTGCGTCGGCGCAGAGAAGCTTGGGATCCCTAGCGACGACGGCGGCGACGTCGGCGGTGGAGAGGCCGAGGCCCGCGAGGAAGGCGAGGACGGCGTCGGGATTGCTGGGGGATTTGAGGTCGGAGAGCTTCGCGGCGGCTTTGAGGGCCTGGGGTCGGGTGAGGCCGCAGGTGTCGACGAGGTACTCCTCCGCCGCGAAGCCTGGGCTCGAGGAAATGGCGGGCGCGGCGACGGAGAGGAGGCGGCGGAGAGGGGAGATGGTGGAGGTGGCGGGAGAAGAGAGGAGACGGGCAAGGATGCACGTCCGGAGGTGGAGCATGGCGAAGCAGGCGGCGCGGTGCTGCCGGCGGCGAGGGAAAAGGGGAACGACCCGCCGCCGGTCGGTGTGAGTGTGGCCTGCCCTAGCTGTATCGTGACTTTGTGAGATTGACTCGGTGACCTGGCATGAGTTCGAGTGGGGATTTCTGGTTCCCAAGCTATACATTTACTTTACAAAATTAAAGAAATCATATTTACAAGTTTTTGAAAGAACTGAAAAAAATCTAGATGGTCTCAATGATGTATCCTATATGCGTCAAATTTTTATTTTGAAATAAAAAATGATAATTGTACAGATCTTAATATAGTGAACAATGCACATTTTCAAATCTCCCAATTAATAGTAAAGATTTGTCATTTAGTGTAGCTCATAATACAAAGAATTTCGCGTTGTGATTTTGCATGTTTATAGGATACATCATTGACTATGCCTAGATTTTTTTTGAATTTTTTTAGAACTTATAATTTTTTTTTTAAAAAGATCCCTGGATCTCGGGAGTAACTTTTCGCCTAAGTTCACGTTATGTTGTGCCATAGTAAACTGAAATAAACCCGGTTAATTAGATAACTTTTGTTTGGACAAATTACAAACCCTTTAGCTAATTCTCGGTTGACCGAGACTTTATTTAGACCTTGGTTGACCCTGTAACCGTTTGATTTTTCATCTATACGATTTACGTCACGATTTGTGCTCACCAACCAGATGCAGCAATGAGTGGAGCAGATACGAGACACTGACTTCCCTTCACCCTCTCACCAGCGGTGAGCAGAATGGAGTCGATGCGATGGCGAAGGAACATGAGAAAATTGAGATTCGGGGTATAGGGTTGAGGGTGGGCATATACAACTCATTTTTTTAAACCCAAATAAGTTAACATTTTCCGATCTGAAAAATTTACGCACAAAAAACCCTCTGCATCTTGGTATTGGGTAGAAACTTACATGTTTTTTGTAAAACAATATTACCCTTTATGTTTTGTAAAACAACATCACCATTTATGAAATCCTACGTGATTTTCTTTTAAACTTTTAAAAATAAGAAAAAGATGGACCCAATGGCAGGTTCTTAACTTAGATCATCTACGGGAGCTCCAAGTAAACATGTCCATGCCTCCATGGCATCAAAACTTCTGATTATTAAGATCGAATTAGTACGGTTACTGCTGTCCGTAACAGCTTAATATGAAAATGAATCGGATCATCGGGTGCGATCACTGCGTACAATTGTTTCAAGGATCCTGGAGCTGTTAATCAAACGGAGTGAGCTGACCGAGAGGCGTGCGAACCCACACGCTTCAGCTTCATCACAGACTCGACGTGCGCCCTCAGCGCGTGTGTTTCTCCCAGCCTGCTGAAGGAACAAAAGGTCACAGCATGTTTTCAGTGCCCCCTCCGTGAAATCTGCAGTGTTGAGAATAATGCTGCAGTACCTGGCGATTTCGGCGCGCCGCTTTGCTTGCTCTGCGGCGAGAGAATGCCGATACGGCGGCGTCCCGCTGCTGAGGAGATGATCAGAGAGCGCCCGCCGCCGCGACACGCCGCCTCTCTGCGGCAGCGCCCACCTCGCCTCCGGCTCCTCCTTGCCGTAGTCTCTCCTCCTTGTACTGAATGCAGTCTGAAGAATGAACAGATGCAAACATGAACATAGCACAGTCTGGGAGTTGGGAAG
This sequence comes from Poa pratensis, assembly GCA_947311845.1. Lineage (NCBI taxonomy): Eukaryota > Viridiplantae > Streptophyta > Magnoliopsida > Poales > Poaceae > Poa > Poa pratensis. Next base: position 15,113,997 of record CAMZMU010000054.1, read on the forward strand.
GAGCTAGACAACAAGTGGTGTACTACCTTCCTATCGAAGAGCAGGTTCCATGCCTCGCCGCTGAGGGCGTAGCGGACGGCGATCTTGATGAGATCGAGCGGGACGTAGAACACGAGACTGTAGAGCCATATGACGCCCGCCCAGCGCCACCCGATGCCGCTGATCGACGCGAAGCTGACGGTCGCGTACACTGCCACCAGGGTTGCCACCTTGCAGAAGCAGAGCAAGAATTTCAGTTATATTGTCAGTCAGAGATCACTTGCTTGTGTTCTGACAATTTTTTTCAGAAACATACCAGCTGGGCTACGACGAAGGCGCAGACGAGCAGAGCCCCTGGCCTGTCGAGGAAAGAGAGGCCCCGGCTGCGCGTGACGAATATCAGGGCCTGGCTGATGACGCTGACCTGCAGGTACATTGCCGACGAGACCTTCTCGACGTCTAGCTTCAGAGAGCGCACCTTGAAGTGAGTCTGCGATTCGGAGAAAAACGGAATTCCATGACTGATGAGGACGTTCAGTCTTGGATATTTGACTGTTGCAGCTGAATGTTAGTACTTACCTCGAAGAACGTGGTTCTCGTGACCGCCCAGTAGAACAGCACCGTGACCAGCGCGAGGTACGTCCCGATGACGACTCCGGTGGCGAAGATCTCGTTCAGCTTCCAGCTATCCGGGCTCTGCGACGGCTTCACCCGGTCCTTCGATATCGCCATGATAGTCCCTGATCAGAGCACAGGCCAACACATCGATGACATTTGGTTTAAAATTCTACTCGTACATGATAAGTTCAGAGATAGCGAGATGGTACATTACCATCGTTCAGTATGGCTATGATCAGAACCATGAACGGAGGGAAGTCATACTCCCATATTGACGCCAGAAGAACAAACCCAAGCTGTAATTCATACAAGACACACAGATTAATACAATGCGACCTATCACCAGATTATCATCTTACTATCATACTTGATTTCCTTCATTATTCTTACCACTATCCTTATGGTGATGGACACGGCATAAATCTGCATCGATCAGGTAGAAATCATTAGAAGCAAATTCCAAATAACCGGAGTAACTTGTTTTTCTTACAGTACTGAACTAAATTGCAGCGTTGGTATCAGACAAGGGCTCAAACCGTGTAGTTCTTCATGCGCTGGAAAATGGCGCGGCTGGTGAGGACGGCGCAGACGATGACGCTGAGGCCGGGCTCCGTGAGCACGATGTCAGCGGCGGCCCTGGCGGCGTCCGTCGCGTCGGACACCGCGATGCCGATGTCGGCCTTCTTCAGCGCCGGCGCGTCGTTCACGCCGTCGCCCGTCATCCCGCACACGTGCCCCTGCGCCTGCAGGATCCGCACGATCTCGTGCTTGTGCTCTGGGAACACGCCCGCGAACCCGTCCGCGCTCTCCACCAGATCCTCCACCGGAGCCACCGCCCCGCCGACGCCGTGGCCGAACAGCGCCGCCGACGGGTGCATGTTGGTCCCCGTCCCGAGGCGCCGTCCAGTCTCCTTGGCGATCGCCAGGTGGTCGCCGGTGATCATCTTCACGCACACGCCGAGATCCAGGGCCCTGCGGATGGTGTCGGCGCTGTCGTGCCGCGGCGGGTCGAACAGCGGCAGCACGCCGCAGAATACCCACGGCCCGCCATGGCCGTGCCGTGATTTCTCCGGGATCTCCTGATCTCAGGCATCAAATGGCAGTGCTTCAGAAATCAGATAGTGCAGTGTTTCACCAGCAACTGAACTTGTCTGAGTTTAATGTTATCTTTCTACTACCTGGTAAGCAACTGCTAGTGATCGGAGACCCCTCTCGGCGAATCTGTCGATGACTCGCTGCACCTTCTCGGCGATGTCATCCTTGTTGTAGCACAGGTTGAGGATCTGTAAGACGAGCAACATCAGATGCTCTGTATTATGGCCAAACACTGTAAATTACTACGAGTAAGTTCTATGTTATTAGATGACAGTCAGCAGCACTGAAATACAGTGATGAGTTTGTTCAGAAGGAGAAAGAGTACCTGCTCAGGAGCACCTTTGCTGACCCGGAACCAATTGCCACCAGAATCAATGTATGTTATCGCCGTCCTCTTGTCGATGGGGTTGAAGGGGAGAAAGTGAACTTCGGTGATGTTTGCGCGTGCCTGACGATGAACAGGTAAAATGTGTGATCCAACTATAAATGTGCAGGCTCAAATCAGGTGACGAAATTCAGAACCTCTTTGGGGTCAGAAAGCATGTTTATGATGGCCATGTCAATTGCATCTTGATTCTCCACTCTTGATGCTCTTGCAGCCAGCAGGATAATCATGTCCCTGTCCATTCCTCCGCTGAAAACCTGAACTTACCAAAAGGACGAGATTACTCAGCATTTCAACTGTTAAACTGCTGATAATTTTGAAATTTATAAGGTGACTATACTGTTTTAGAAGGGCAAAAAAGATGTACCTCGATTAAGTTTTTATCAACAGTAAGATGGTTGAGTGTGAGTGTGCCGGTTTTGTCACAGCAGAGAACATCCATTCCTGCCATCTCCTCAATGGCTGTCATTCTTTTGGTGATGGCACCCTGCAAAGTTCAGAACAAATTCAGAGATATATAACACGTCGTATGTTTAAAGGTGATAGCTAGCAATATCCAGACACCTGTTGAGATAGGCGATGTGAACCTATTGCAAGTGTGACTGACAGAACAGTCGGCATCGCGATCGGTATCCCTCCGATCAGAAGAACAAGCACATTGTTGATTCCTTCCCGGTACGACCGGTTCTGGACTGCGAACATGATGATAACCTCAACGATCACCCCCACCGTGATGGAGCAGATACAGAAGTTGCCTATGCAGGTAAGGACCTGAAATTTACAGTAGGAAAGCTCAGCTTACACCACAGACACTTCCCTGCAACCAATGCTTAACCCATCTAAACACATTCTGTAATGTGATGACTCACCTTTTGGAAATGGCCAACAACCTCTGTCGAGTCCACCAAATGAGCTGCCTTCCCGAAGAAAGAGCGGATACCCGTTGCAATGACGACAGCTTTGATCTCACCATGCTTGCATGTTGAACCAGTGAAGACTAGGTCCCCGGTCCTTTTGGTCACAGGAAGTGATTCTCCAGTGAGAGCTGACTGCAAGATGGTAAACAAACAGAAAGAGGCCAAATCATTTTGACAGAACAAACAGGCCGGCATGCGATACCGATATGTTGCGCACGATCGGTACATGTTAAACGTAATTGCCTGATCAATTTTGAGAGGATCACCCTCGAGTAGCCGCGCATCTGCAGGGACAATGTCACCAAGCCTGATGCTTATGATGTCACCAGGTACCAATACAGAGGCATCCAGCTCTTGCCATTGCCCATCTCTAAGAACCTGCAGGAACATCAAGGCATGAACACAGCTGGATCAGGCTAAATCAATGCATCATCACCTGCATGTTGCTCCTACAAACCTTTGTTTTAAGCGCCAAGCGGGCCATGAGCGAAGCCACGGCGTTGCCGGCATTGTTCTCCTCGATGAAGCTGATCGTCGAGTTGATGATCAGAAGGCAGACGATTCCCACAAAGTCCTCCCAGTCCGGACCCTGACTCTGAAATAAAGAAAAAGCGAACACCAAATAATACCATCATTTTTTCTGTAAAAAAATTGATATTTTTTCCTGAAAGTCCAAAGACTTCCTTGACTGAATCAGTCAGTAGTTCGCTTACGCCCCCATTTGCTAAGACCAATGCCATGAACGCTGCTGCCTCCATCACCCAGGACAGAGGGTTCCACATGAAGCTGATGAACTTGAGAACCTTGTTCTCCTGCCAGAATAAAAGTTAAAATTCAGAACAGGTAAAATCTTCAAGACAAACAGGGAGTAAGTAGTAGAAGAAACGGTTGATTTACGCGCTTCTCCTCCAGTCGGTTTGCGCCGAACAGCTCCAAGCGCTCCGTGGCATCCGCCGAAGAGAGCCCCCGCGGGACGTGCTCAGCTGCTCAAAGACGTCTTCCAGCGGCAGGTTCCCCTGCACAGACACCATTGGCAAGCATGGACCTGAGAATTTCAGCACGGAAGACATTGATCTGGTCCATTGCCATGAACCGCATTTAACTGATCTAACTGACTTACCAGATCACTGTCCTCGTGCTGAAATTCTCAGGTCCAAGCAAAGGATTCCCCAGCCCGTCATCATCCATGCTTGCAGCTTCAAGAACTGCGGTTCATTGATATATATATCGGAGCAGAATTAGATCACTCGTGAACAGAGCTGCACGTTCGTTTCAAGAATTTTTCTTGGGGAGATGTAGTGTGACGCCGATGAAGAACTCACCGTTCAGGTCTTCAAGAATCTGATGGAGTGGAGTTGCTGGCGTTGGCAGAGTATCTTGGTGGCTCTTGTCGATGAGGAGTGAAGAGGGAGGGGAGGTGGGCTGCTACGGTTTCTCCCGCTACTTGAGAGCATGGCCCCTTCCAAGCCCAACCACCATTCAAACTTCCATGGCAGTCAGCAGACGGTCGCTTCAAACCAACCGGTCGAGTAGAACAGTACTGTAGCGGCTTCAGAGCTGCTAAATACCTCTGCCATCGTGCGTGCATCTCATAACGTTTTTTCATCTCGCAGGTCAAATGATCAGCCAACATCTTCTGGACTGCAAATGTGGGAATTAAAAGTCCATTAACACCTACAAAATTGGTTCACGTTTGTTTAGCACTTAGCAGTAGCATATTGCACGCCGAAAGGGAAGAAAATACTCTTTGGTCTCAGTACTGGCTGCCAGGCGGGCGTAGAGGATCCCTAGGCGGTGGGTCACATGCGTCGTCGGCGTCAATGTGCATGGCGGACGAGCCGATGCTCGGCGTTAGTGCGGCCCCTGCCTCCTCCGCTCCCCACTGCCTTTAAAACGGCGCACAGCAAACCTCTTCTCTCCATACAAATCTCTCCTCTCCTACCAATACCTACCATGGCTGGCCACCGCAAGACGGGAACACCGATGACCGAATCTGAACTTGCTCGCCACCATGCAATGGCCATGGACTGTCAGGCTCTTCGTGAACACGTCATGACCCCTGAGCAACGTCACAAGCATCGGGAGCAACGCTGCCTACCGAACGAGGAGCCGCAGTTGGGCGAGAGGCGGCACCGCGAGATGCTGCGCGAGGAGCAGGCCTTCCTCGTGCGTCGCTCCGAGCAGACCAGCTCGTCCGAGCGCCACCACCTACGACCTCATACCCTCTCCCGTCATATGTGGCCGACGAGGCCAGCTCCCCCTCGCACCTCCACCTCTGATGACTGATGCGGTCAGGAGGCGTAGAACCTCCTCCATCACAACATCTGGTGCCAGACGGCGTTCAGCTACCAGAGGGGTGGATAACGAACATCGTCAAGATGCCGGTGGCGCCGCGGCTCAGCGGGAAGGCCCGCCTCGACTACATCATGCGACAGTGGAGGGACATGATGTGGGCGCAGCGCGTCGACCCCTTCTACTCCATCTCGGCGCCGTACAGGCACGTCGTGGTGGACGCGGAGTACGAGGCGCGACGTGGCAGTTTCTTCCTCTCTGTCGGCATGCAGTTGCCATCTAGGGAGTGCTTCGCGTCGGACGATGAGCTGACCCGCTCTAACGAGGATGACGACTTTTTCGAGCTTCCCTTACCACCATCATCGGTGCCGACACAGGCCCCAGCACCAGCACCGACACTGGAGGAGGGGGCGCAGGATGAAGACATCGACGATGACTGGCCAAAGCTAGATTGGTATGGAATGCAAGCCACCATAGAAGCCTCCCTCCACTGCCGCTAGATCAAAACCCAATACACTCCGGCGGCGAGCCCAGAAGACTCAGCCGAGTCTATGCAGGTTCCTCAAGGCCGCCGCCCGCTAACAGCAAATGACACTTCCGACGATGGGGCCGATGTGGGCGGCAAACCAGCAGCATCCATGTTCCCACGCCGCCGCCGAAAGCGCCGCTAGATCTAGTGTTTAGTTTAAATTTTGTTTAAGTTTGTTAAATGTTGTTTATCAATTTTCATTTAAATTTGTTAAATATCCATCAAATTTAAATGAAATATCGCCGATTCATCCATATTCGAGATTTAAAATATTAAAAAAATCCTATTGGGAGCTGCTCACTATCCGACACACTTATCAGGCACTCTATTGGTACGCATGTGAGTCTATTAAATTAGGTCTCTCTAACGCTCAATCAAATGAGAATTAAGATGAATGACGAAGCAAATCAAGCTAATTCTTTTTAATAATACATGTTTTTTAATAAATTCAACAAATATTATGCATTTTGAAGGAATTGCAAAAATAATACAGCCTCGGCCTGGGTTAGGCCGACAGGCACTAATCGGCCAAGCCTAAGCCGATTAGCTTGTCGGCCGGCCGGCCGCGCGTCATGTCACACTAATCGGCCTTGCCTAAACCGATAGGTACTAATCGGCTTTGGCTAAGCCGACATGGGCTAGTCGGCCTAGTAGAAGCCGACTGCTGCATTGCATGCACGCAGCCGTGGCGTTTCTTCTGCTTCTCGCTGCCGTGGCATGGTAGTAGTTGGAACAGTTCACATTTCCTCAAGGGGCGAGGAAAATAAGCAAGCAAGACATCGCATTCTACACACACAAACAGAGAGCTAGGAGAGAGCGTGCACATCACCTTGCTTGATGTGCAGGACCAGTGGAATCTCAAGGGGCGAGGAACGACGACGTTGCCGTTCGCGGATGGAGAAGGTGTGGACTGCAGCAGCGGCAGCCGGCGAGCACGCACGGGCTGCGGCCAGGCAGAGGCCAGCACGGGCCGCGGCCAGGCGGAGGCCGGCGAGCACGGGCGCGGCCACGCGGAGGCCGGCGAGCACGGGCGCGGCGCGCTCAGGCGGACGCTGGCGCGGCGCGGCCAGGCGGGGGCCAGCACGGGCGCGGCGGCCACACACGCAGGGACGGGAGGCCAGCACGGGCGCGGCCACGCGGAGGCGAGCACGGGCCGCGGCCAGGCGGAGGCCGGCGAGCACGGGCGCGGCCACGCAGAGACCAGCACGGGCCGCGGCCACGCGGAGGCCGGCGAGCACGGGCGCGGCGCGCTCAGGCGGACGCTGGCGCGGCGTGGCCAGGCGGGGGCCAGCACAGGCGCGGCGGCCACGCACGCAGGGACGGGAGGCCAGCACGGGCGGGGAGGAACCCTAATCACAGCACCAGTCGGCCTAGCCTGGGCCGACTGGCTGTCGAAGCATGCCAGGCAGGCCCACATGCCCCTTTCGGCTTAGCTTAGGCCGACAGGCCCCTTTCGGCTTAGCCTGGGCCGAGACCGTATTATTTATGAAATTTTCACAATTTGCATAATATTTTACGAATTTGATTAAAAAAATGTATTATTAAAAAAAAATTAGCGCAGATCAAACGGTCATCAGTTGCAAATTTACTTGCAACTACTTACGTCATACAAATGAGAATTAAGCTAATTCTCGTTCGATTGAGAATTAGCACAAACTGTAAGTATTAAATTCTTGTTCAACCAGCGGTGTAGGATTAAACAACGTGCTCAGACGGTATATTCCACGGAAAACGTAGAGCGCACCAGGCGCCAAACGGCATCCTCCGCCACCACATCTTCATCCCGTCCGCTTTGTCGCTTTCGCATTCGCCCCGCCGGCCGGCGACGAGCCTTATCAATCCCACACCATAAATATACCTCCGGAGCCCCTCGTGCTCGGACTCTCTCTCCCCGCCTCCACTCCGCCCGCCCGTCCCCCCAGCCTAGCTCGCCGCTCCGTCCCTCTCCGGTAAGTCCCCTCCTCCAGCACAACGCAGCTGTTATTTATTCCTTTGCGCCGGCGCGGTTCCGGTTCCCCGTTTTGCGGATTGGGTGCGCTACTAGCTAGAGAGAATCCGCGCGAGAAGTGGCGGGGCGGGGTGTGGATTGGCTCTGTAATCGGGGATTTTATCAGGGTTTATAATTTGGAGGCCTTGGAAATTCCCGATCGACTAGGGAAAATCAGCGGTAGACTAGGCTGGATGCTGATTGTTCCAGTTCATTTGCTTACTATGCAGCCTGATCCCGTCGCCCATTTCATGTTTTTTGGGCAACAAATTTGTGGGGGAATTAGGTAGTTCATAATGAGCTCGTATTGTTGCTGCAGGACAACTGTATTCCTTAAACCTGTCATCATATATAGTCGACTTTGAAACTATACAACTTGCTCTGCTCCTTTCGTTTATATCTTGTACACTGCATTTCCTCGAACTGAAAGGCCACACCACTTGAGTGGATCAAATTCTGCGTAATTTAGCTTCTCAGCAAACTGTGACTTCAGTTTACCAAGTTATGGCAGTCTTGATCGGTTGACCTGTGGCACACTTGGCTGACGTTCATAAGAAAGGGCCTGATGGGCTACGAGTTTAATTGCTCTTCTTGATCATGCAGTTTCCCTCCTGCGCTCATTGTTGGTCAAATCAGGCTTGACAAGGATTTATCAGCAGTTGCTTCATCATGGACACCGGCTGTTTATCATCTATGAACATAACTGGAGCTAAGCAAGTAAGGTCTTTTGTGGGACAACTTCATACACAGAGGTGCTTCACAAGTAGCAGCGTCCAAGCACTGAAAAGTAGTTCTCGTACGAGCTTTGGTTTGGCGTCTCTTGGCTCAAGGAATAAAGGAAAAAGATTACGCCGTGGGCTTGGTGCTCTGCAGGTTGTCATTTTCTCTTTGTTTCTATTTTCGGTCAATAAATGTGTTTATCTGCCCATAGCATTTCTTGTGAAATAATTGTTTGCACTTTTCGCAGGTTGTTTCCCAGGATTTACCAAGACCTCCACTGGAAAACACAATTAACTATTTGGAAGCTGGACAGCTTTCTTCATCTTTTAGAAGCAGTGAACGCCCCAGTAAACCATTACAGGTCGTGATTGCTGGTGCAGGTCTGATGTAACTCCTGGACTAGAGCATATCTATTTTTTACAAACCATACCCCTTGAGTGAATCATAATTGCCTCTTAGCGTTACTAGTCGTCTCTGGTGTGAATTATGCAGGATTGGCTGGATTATCAACTGCAAAATATCTAGCAGATGCTGGCCATAAACCCATAGTGCTTGAGGCAAGAGATGTTTTGGGCGGAAAGGTCTGGTAGTTTCTTGCATCCTTGCTTACCTCATCTCTAAAATTGTGCTGGTTATTTAATCTGAGTTTTCATTTGTTATCATCATTGTGAACAGCTCACCGTCAGTGTTAACATTATTGTTGCTTTATTGCCTCTATCGTTGTATGCCTGAAACAGTTAGCTGCTTGGAAGGATGAAGATGGTGATTGGTATGAAACTGGTCTTCATATTTTTTGTAAGTTATAGCACTTCCTTTGTGCTCTGCGTATTGGTTATTTCCGTTAGCAGTGTATAGATAGTATTTGATGCTCAGACAAATATCTACATAATAATAAGATAAAACACGTTGAGTGAAGTACAAAGTGATTTTTGAGGAGCCACATTGAGGTTCTGAAATGCAAAAGAAAAGTGTTTCATACTGTCAAAATTTTAGGTTGCTTGAATTTGTATTAATGGGCCTTATTCAATTAATAATATTATTAGTGGATTCTTGGCATGACCATATGGAATCATGTAAGGAATTCTCGGGGAAGTAAGGATCATTCCCAAATTCTTTAAGCCTGGAAATATGTAGACTAATAGCACATAAAGTAGCTTAGATTTTAATGCTACAGCATTTTTGGCCTGGTTGAATATTTCTTTTTGTCTATAAATTATGTCACCAGCATGTATGTAACAATATGTTTTTGTTTTTGTTTTAAGTTGGAGCTTATCCCAACGTACAGAATTTGTTTGGTGAGCTCGGTATTAATGATCGCCTGCAATGGAAGGAACACTCTATGATATTTGCCATGCCAAACAAGCCAGGAGAATATAGCCGTTTTGATTTCCCAGAGGTTTTGCCAGCACCCTTAAACGGTAAGATCATACATAGCCCTGGCGTTGCTTAATAGAAGAAATAATGCCAAGAGAACTCAGAAATGCATCCTAGTGCTAGTTCTTTCATTTTTCTAACATATAAATGCAACCAGAGGGTATATTAGTAATAGCAAACAACATTGAAAAATCTAATTATGGCCATTTAGCTGTACTCTGCCCATCGATGACAGTTTATCATTGACTATGCATGCATTTAACAGGAATATGGGCCATACTGAAGAACAATGAAATGCTTACTTGGCCGGAGAAGGTGAAGTTTGCTATTGGACTTCTACCAGCAATGCTTGGTGGCCAAGCTTATGTTGAAGCTCAAGATGGCTTAACTGTTTCAGAGTGGATGGAAAAGCAGGTATGAGCTCACTGCGTCAGTTAGAATCGCCCCCCCGTGTACTGAACGCATTAATTCACACTTGATGTATGAGGATATGTTGTGTTGAAACGAGATAAATTGCTGCCTTTTATTGTCATATTCTTGTGAAAAAGTGTGGCTAGGTCCATAAATGAAATTATATGCTCAACTTAAGCAATGCTTATAGTTCTGTTAATCTTGTAAGTAAATCCCAAGTGAACAATAAGTGCTGAAAATGAACAGAATGCAGAAGGCTACGGAGGCTCTTCTTTGTTAATAATATACACTGACATCCTTAATTTTATTTCATTTTCTTAGTTGTAATACAAATGTTTCTTTCTTTTGTTGTTCTTCATAATGGAGTCATACGGCGTCTGATACAGTTATTTAATCAGCACAGGGGGTTCCTGCTCGAGTCAACGATGAGGTTTTTATTGCAATGTCCAAGGCACTCAATTTCATAAACCCTGACGAGTTATCCATGCAGTGCATTCTTATTGCTCTAAACCGATTTCTCCAGGTACAACTCCAATTCTTCTATTCCGCCTGGAGACATAGTGACAAATTTGCCTTATTTGTAGTCTTCCTTATTTCGGTTCTTTGTTACCTCTAGAAAATGTAAATGTGCGCTCACACCATAACAACGTGGGGTTATCATTTAATAAAATAACTGTGTAAATTTGTAGGAGAAGCATGGCTCGAAAATGGCATTCTTGGATGGCAATCCACCTGAACGGCTATGTATGCCTATTGTTAACCACATTCAGTCTTTAGGTGGTGATGTCCGTCTGAATTCTCGTATTAAAAAAATCGAACTAAACCCCGACGGGACTGTGAAGCACTTTGAATTGACCGATGGGACTCAAATAACTGCAGATGCTTATGTTTGTGCGGCACCAGGTGTGTTTTATTTTCAAGAATCATTTTTCCTTTGCACCTATTCAGTTTAATTGACTAGCCTGTTATTCAGTTGACATCTTCAAGCTTCTTGTACCGGAAGCGTGGAAAGAGATATCTTATTTCAAGAAGCTGGATAAGTTAGTTGGAGTTCCTGTCATCAATGTTCATATATGGTGAGTTGATTTAAACATTTGGTTCTAAGTTAAGACATCTTTGTGTTTCTTGGTTTTACTCATATGGTCCTACCTCATGTGTTTTTGAAATACCTCTTAGTGTTCCTATTGGTTTCAATATTTCAGGTTTGACAGAAAACTGAAAAATACATATGACCACCTTCTTTTTAGCAGGTATTCTTTTCGTCGTACTTGTCTTACTGTTGTGTTGACACATAGTGCATTTGTTGTCTAGTATTCAAATTGGGCGTGTTTTATCCTACTCCTACATGCTTTGAATATGTTTTTGTTTGATACCAAATACCATATGTCCCTTATATTGATCTTGTTCACTTCTGTTTCAGGAGTCCACTCTTAAGTGTCTATGCAGACATGTCAGTAGCGTGCAAGGTACTAACTCAAGGGGATATTAATATTGCATAGATACTAAATGTATGAGGCATGTAAACCTGTATTTCTTCTTGGAGTCCAACATATTAAGTATTGATTCTTGATTGCGGGTTAACCTGAATTTTACTTTTGAGCACTATTATACTTGAAATTATATGCTCCCTCCGATCCTGTTTAAATGTCGCTAGAAATGAACTGCTCATTTACAAATTACAACCTATAGGTAGAACTCACGACACTTTTTTAGGATCAGAGGGAGTATATCTTTGACATTGCAAAATGTAGTATCAAGTTGAAGCATACCATCTTTTCATTGCTAACATGTCAGTAGTCCTTTTTTTTGGAATAATCAAGGTAGCTTTAATTAAAAGAACCAAGGGCATGAATCTCTAACTCCATGAATCTCTAACTCCATACAGGAGTACTATGACCCAGACCGTTCAATGCTGGAGTTGGTCTTTGCTCCAGCAGAGGAATGGATTGGACGGACTGACACTGAAATCATCGAAGCAACCATGCAAGAGCTAGCCAAGTTATTTCCTGATGAAATTGCTGCTGATCAGAGCAAAGCAAAGATTCTCAAGTATCATGTTGTGAAGACACCGAGGTGAGGACATTTTGCTAACACCCTTCCTGATAAATTAATCCGAAAGGAGGCCTGATGCAGTCTTCTTCTCCTACACTGTTATTATATTTTTCTGTTTCTCTGTTGCAGATCTGTTTACAAGACCATCCCAGACTGTGAACCTTGCAGACCTCTGCAACGATCACCAATTGAAGGGTTCTATCTGGCTGGTGATTACACGAAGCAGAAATATTTGGCCTCCATGGAGGGTGCAGTTTTATCTGGGAAGCTCTGTGCCCAGTCCATAGTACAGGTAAAATACTTCTCCATGGTTCTTGTTGTACATAGGCGCGTCAAACTTCTACTGTTGTCTTGGTGCATTATGGCTAAAGCTGAGAATGGTTTGAGAACTAACCCATACCTCAACCAAACCTGCACGTATCAACGTGTCAGCCCAAACTAAACTAAACTCATCTGATGCTACAGTGAACCCAACCAAAACCAAACTAAGTTGACTTTTCACCCAAACTGAACTATAACTGACTGCCCACTCGTGGTTAAAACCGTTTGGTGAAATGGTTTTAAAACTGTTTGATGTCAAATCGCTGAGAAGGTACCGATCAGTACTAACTTTTCTAAACTGGCCGTGGTTTAACTTGGTTAGCTGCTGCGCGCTCGTTCGTGGCTCGTCGTCCCGTTGTGCTGATGTTATGTTCACGGCGGCGAGCTAAGCACGACGCGTGACGGCAGCTGCCGCTGAGGCGGGATCGGCAAGCCACACACGAGCGGCAGGCGACGGCAGCGGCCACGGAGGCGATGCCGACAAGGCGCTAGGCGGCGGCATCGCGGAGGCAGGGCCGGCAAGGCGCATGACGGCAGTTTCGCGGAGGCAGGGCCGGCAACTCGGCAAGGCGCATGACGGCAGCTTCGCGGAGGTCGGGGACTCGGGCCGGCAAGCCGCGCGCGAGCGGTGCCGATGGCAGCTGCCGCAGAGGCGGATCGCGGCCGGCACGATGGCCGACTTGTGCTCCTGCGTGGCGCCCGGCGACAGGAACGCGTGCCACAGCCACGCCAGCCGCTCTGGCGCCCTGAACGGCGCGTCGCGGAGCCGCTGCTCGGACGCAATCGGCGCCTCCCTGCTGAAGAAAGGTTGCAATTGGAACAGTCCGGGTGTCCGGCCACGTTGTGCTGAAGGCGTGCGTTGACGTGGTTGGCGACGTTCCCGCGCGGGTCCCTGCGTCGCAGAGTGCCCATCGGAGGACCGCCTCACCGTCGTCTTAAGCGGCCGGGAAGCAGTCCTCGGGCTCGAGGCGGTCATCGACGGAGGCGACGACGACATGGATGGACGCGGCGAGGCGGCGGCACAGAGCGTCGAACTGGGCCGTCGCGACGGAGTGGAACACGAAGCCGTCGCCATGGAAGTAAACGACTACTGGCAGCTAGTCGGAGGACGAAGTGGTTGGCCGTGCGAGCGGACTCGGTCGCTTGTTTGCTGGGAGATCATGCGAGGAACCAATTCCAGGAACCAGTTTCGGACCTATAGTTTGTAACCGTGACAGACTCAATAGTTTAAGCCTATACCCAACCAAACCCAATTGTTTTCTCCACATAACCAAACCCAAACTGAACTGATAAGAGGCTAGACCCAAACAAACCTCAACCAATCAAGCCTACAACAAAAACCGAACCATTTCACCCGGTTAATTAAAAACCATTCTCAGGTTTAATTATGGCCCAGAATTATTGTGGTCTAATGATATCACGTTGCTACTCGCAGGATTCTAAGCTGTTGTCTCGCAGGAGCCAGGAAAGCCTGAAGTCCGAAGTTCCTGTGGCCTCCTAGTTGTAGTTAGTTAGCACTATTCATTGTTAGCACTTCTTAATGGTATATTCACATTGTTGTAGATTTGAACAGTGATTGAGCCTGATATCCATATTGGGAAAAGGAAACTTTGTAAAGTGAGAAGCTGCATAAGCAGGCCTTACTCTTTAGACCTTTGCAAAAGGCAAAAGTGATGAAAAAGGAATCTTAGATATTTTCTCTGCAATTTGGTCGGATCCGTTTACTTTTTCCTATTCCCTGGACTTGAATAACATTATAGCCTAAAGTTTGTGTCAGCAAAGGAGAAAGAAGCATGGACAATATATCCTAATAATATCTGAGATCTTGTCTGTGTGGATATATATAGATGGCCTTATTATATTGATCAGTTTCAACGCCAAGTTACAAATTTCAAAAGAGGGGCACAGGCTGGATGCCTGGATATTTCCGAGGGGGCTTAGTCGTTGTCCTTGTGAGATATTTCCTGCTGTCTCAGCAGGAGATAGTAGTACGCTTTGAAGGCCGTGTCTGAGATGCTACTAGGTCAAAGATAGTTGCTACTAGGTTCGTGTAGGCAGTCGGCAGTCCCAGCCAAGCCAGAGCGCAAAAATCTGATTTAGGTGCATTCAACGGACAAATACTCCCTCAGTTCACAATTATAAGATAAATTTTAGCTTATTAAGAAAAATGCATGAATCTAGACGCTGCGCACACTCTTTTTGATAATAGTGAACAGAGGGAGTACTTGTTTAAAAAAAAACATAAAGTACCTTGTTGACATGCATATATGATCATGTTCTCTTACCACATTGTGCACCGCTTTAGCGCACATACTGGTACTACATATTATTAAAAAAAATACTGGTACTATACATATTATCTTTGAATGCTTTTCTGCACCACGTGTGTGCTATTCCCTCTGTTCTAAATTATTAAGATGTTTTAGATATTTCAATATATACTACGCACGGGCTGAAATGAGCAAATCTTCACACTAAAACACATCTAGGTATATCTAAATTAGAAAAAGCTAAAACATCTTATATTTTAGAACGAAGATATTGTTTTCAGGGTTGTGGTGCTATGTGAATATGCGATATTGTTTTTTTATATAACCGATTAACCGGTATGCATTTTGAGAAGTGTTTTTAGATGCCGAACTGCAAGGAGCTTAGATTTTAAAAATTCAAACACTTTATTTTTGAAACTCAAAAAATTCCGAAGATAAGTATACAAGTAGTAGCTATACATGTCGAGTATGTGCGTACCAAATTTCACCACGTATCTTCTCAGTTGTGATGTACACGTAAAAACACCAATGTGTGGAGCAAAAATCGAGTTCTGTCTTTTATGTGTAGCTCAAACTATGATGTATAACATGAAAGCCCCCAAAAAGAACCGGGCCTAGTCGATCAGCAAAAGCAACGGCAGGAAAATAAGGAAATGGATTCCGCTGCACTCTGGCGTGGGCTCAAGCAAACAGTTAAACCGTGCTGGCCGGTGCTTGTGAAGTTGTAATTTACAACTTGTATAAAGTAAAGCGGCACGCTGATTCTTCCACTCTGGTCGTCTTCTCGCTACACCAAGAAGGAGGACAGGCTGGATTAGGCTCTCAGATACTTTCGTGAGATATTTGATGGGGTCTCAATAATTGTACTTCAGATATTTCGTCTCAACAGGAGATAGCAGTATTAGTACGTTTTGTAAGCCATGCCTGCGATGCTAGTAGGTCATACCAGCTTTCAACACAAAAAAGAGGCTGGTCCAACCTCCCCACCTGTCTGCAGAGCAAATTACAGAAAATACCTACTATTGATGTTATTGTTTCGCAAACTAATTTCACATGTTTTTTCATAAAGCACCAACTATTGGTGCAATCGTTGCGCATAGGTCTAAAGTCTAAACCGTAGATTAATCCAGTTAACAACCTTTCAAATATGTACTAGGTATTTGAGCGCGGCAATGCCGCGCGTGTGTTTGTGAATTTGAATTTGAAAATGGTGATGTTGTAAACTTGTCTAAGTTTGGAAATCATTAAAATTGAAAAATGGTTGGATTTTGGAGATTTCTCAAATTTAGGAATTATTGTAGTTCAATTTGAAATGTGTTTTGGTTTTTTATGTGAAAATATTCCTCAGTAGTTATTTTTTGTTTCTGTGAGTTGGTTAACACATTTTAGAGTTATGTTAAATGTTTAGTAAGGTGGAATGGTTGTATATGTTTGTATTTTGTCGAAATATTTGTTTGGATTTGTTTGAACTTCGTAATTAGGGAGAATGCAATATGTAAGATAGTATGTGAGATATATATATTTTAGAGTATTTCATTTTTTTGGTCATTTTTTTAGCAAATTGAATTTTTTCAAATGTGGTGCATGTATTTTTTTGTGAGAATTATGATATAATGTATCGTACAGGTAGCAATTTGTTATATCGAGTATTTTTAGATATTTAGAAATTTGGGATGTTTGGATATATTTGAAGTATAATATAAAATTTGCGTCAGCTTCATAATTAGGGTGAATGCAATTTGTGAGATATATTTTAGAGTCCTTCTAATTTTTTAGCAATTTAAAATGTTCGAATGTGTTGCATTTTTTTTAACGTCTATTTCAAATGTGTTAGTTTTTTTTAAAGGTTATGTGAGATAATATGTGAAGTATTTATATTTTGGAGTTTTTTTTTTTGCAAAGTGAGCTTTAGAAATATTCTGCATGTAAATTTTTTATGAGAAATATGATATATTTTATCGTAGAAGAAGCAATTTGTCACATTAACTATTTTCAGATACTTAGAAAATTGGGATGTTTGGATATATTTGAAGTATATCATAACCATTTGTTTCGACTACATAGTTAGTGTTAATGTATTTTGTCAGTTATATTTTAAAGTGTTTTTAATTTTCTACGAATTCGAAATGTTCAAATGTGTTGCATTTCTTTGAACATTTGTTTCAAATGTGTTTGTTTTTTTAAGGAAAATACTTTGAAAGAGTTAGTAGTTTTTTTGAGTGCCTTTATATGATATACTGTACCGTCAAATGTTTAGCAAATCGAAATGGTTATATATGTTTTTATTTTGCTGGAATTTTTGTTTGTTATTTTTTTAGTGTCTTTATATAATATACAGTACCGTCAAATGTTTAGTAAATCGAAATGGTTAAATATGTTTGTATTTTGCTGGAATATTTGTTTGAGTTTCATAATTAGAGGATGTATAGTGTAACTTTTGTGTGGTAAGTTTGAGAATTTGTCAATTTTAGGAAATGTTGTCATATTGTTTGCATTTTTCTGAAATGTAGATTTGGAAAATACGGTTTTTTTTGCTTGAGTCCTACTTTTTTTTTTATAATTGTTATTTTGAATTGCATGGTGGAAGATGTGTATGTTATGTGTTTTTTTTTTAATTTGCGTCCGGTTGATGAATCTGTTGTATGTTTTTTTTTTTAAATCTGCTGAAATATAAATACGATAAAATGATCAGATTTGGAAGGTACTTGAAAGGTATTTGAAATTATGGATTATGCAAATGTGAAATTTAAGTTGAAATGGTCAAATAGATTTTATGAGCTGGACAATTTGGAATCTATGAAAATTTTCTTTTATTGCTTACCGAATGAGCAGGTTTGAAAGTCGTATGACGGTTTGAAATATTCAAATATGTATTTTGGGTTGGAATTATTAAACGTGATTGTTTCTCCTACAAAATATAGTTCCATGTAGTCGTTTTTTTTTGCATCGTAATCAAAGGGAATGTATTATTGTGAGAATTTTTAAAATGTATTCTATAATTAAGGGATATTGAATTTTTATTTCCTATAAATATTTGTAACAAATCGTGTGTCCAAATTGGTTTGAACTTATAGAAAATGTGTAATATTTTGTTGGGGGGGGGGGGGGGGGGGAGGGGGATATCTGTTGTCAAAAAATCTAACAAATCTTGTTTGGAATCTATTTTGAAACTAATTGGAACCTGTGGATATTTTTTTTATGGAGGAAGAATTATTCGTGATTTTTTTTGGGGTGCATTTTAGTTTTATGCAAGGTTTGCATAGTTTTAATTATTAAATTAACGTTCTTAGTTATTGTTGAGTTTTTGACATCCATGTTGGAATGTAGGTATGAAATGAATATTTTGGAGAGATTTTTTTTTGATGGGAAATAATTTTGTTCTGCTTTTTTTTATACACATGGGGTGCATTGTGTGTTCCATAAATTCGAAGAATTTGATTTTTGAATTTTTGAATTTTATGTTAGAACTTACCAAAAATAAATTGTTTTTTTTTTGTTTATGCATTTTGTATGTATGATTTGTATTACTATAATCAATAAGTTTGAAGTTTCTAACATTTGTTTTTTTGAAATCTATTAAGGAGGATTTATGTATTATTTGAATTTTCTAAGCTTGGAAATATTTTTTGAAAGTTCCCAATCTGCTTGAAATGCAGTTCTTTGTTTTGTTTTTATTTTTTTAGAAATTGATTTGAATCGGTTTGGAGATGTTTTTAGAAAGTTTTGAATTTTTTGAGTTATTAAAAAAAAAGTGTAAAAAAAAGGGGCGAGCCAGTTGCTGGGCCGAGCCAGCCGGCCCAGCCCAGCTGGAAGCCCAGCCCAGCCGGACCCGCGGGGACGTCATCCGCGACGTCGGCAGGCGGCGGCCATGGGCAGCGCGGCCGAGCTCGGGCAAGCACGGTCACGCCCGCTCCAGCGCGCCGGCGAGGTGGGGATCGCGCGGATCTACGCGAGGGAGGCGCGGCGGAGCCGGGAGGGCGGCGGTAGCAACCAAATGGTCGCTGGAGCGCCGGCGAGGACCAAAAGACAGCGGCGGAGACCGAGTGCGCGGCGGCGCCGATTCCGGCTCCACTCTGGCGTCCCAGCATGCGAGACTCAGGGAAGATGGAGAGCGTGCGACGGCGGAGCACGCCGGCGGGATCGATTTGGTCGGGGAGGAGCAGGACGGCGGGGATGTGCGTCGGTGGCGGCGGCGGCTTTCCGCCGCGTCGCGAGAGAGGAAAGAGGGGAACGTGCTGCGCGGGTATTTTTACACGGAGATCCCTGAGTTTGTCTAAATTTGCGTGTGAGTCCTTTTGCGGGCGTTTTTTTGCAAAAGTGTCATTGCAGTGCGACGTGGCGGCGTGCTATTGGCAGAAATTCGCCTGCTACAGTAATACTGTAGCAGGGAGTGATCCGGACCTTCCATCGCCGCGATCCGACGGCCGACGTTTTGCGGGCGACGTGGAGGCTCGAACGGGGCGTGGATCACACGAACTTTTATATATAGTAGGATAGCCCATAAATTAGTGATAAAGGGGCAACTGTCCATATTAGTTACTTACTTAGTGTATATTGTTCCGGTCATCCTTTGTTCTAAACCAATCCGGAATCGAATTGCTAGAAAATTTATCATCCTACTTCTTAATTGTGTTCCATCAGTCTAAGGAAAAGGTTAAATGGTTTGCCTACCTTACATACTTGATGAAAGGGAACGGACTTTCAATTTTTTATTTAAAGTTGACCAAAATTTGACCGAATCTCAATTAAAGTGGCCAAAATATTTAATTATTGGTCTAAAATGTATAAAAATATCGCATAATAGATATCGTCAATTGTTACACAATTACAGGAATATTTCACCGACTCATGGGTCCCATCGATCAAATTTAAGATTAGTTGAATTCATCTATAATTTGGACCTATGTGTATCATATTACATGAATAGTTGGTGGTTTATGCAAAGAAATATGTAAATTGAGTAGTTTGCGTAACATGAACAACAATAGTAGCTAGCTGGTTTCTGCAATTTTCTCCTAGCGTCCTGCACGATGGATGTGTGTCTGGATATTTCCATCTCGGCTCAAGGTGAAGGCTTCTTGTGGATAACTGAACAAAGCACCCAAACAACAAAAAAACCCGCAATTTTCAACCGCAACAAGGTACTACCATTATTATATTAACTCAGAGAAGCATCGTAGGGAATGTTCTTCATTACATTTGCGAGGGTTTACGTAATTTACGAATTTTCAGGAAAGCTTGCGAGAATGCATTTTACAAACACCTGTATTACAAAATTGAAAATCCTATATTTTTAAACCATAATCGTGCACACTTTAGCACACACTACTATTGCGAATTATCTTTGAATGTGTTTTTCTGATTGCACATGT
The DNA here is from genome assembly GCA_947311845.1 of Poa pratensis. Taxonomy (NCBI): domain Eukaryota; kingdom Viridiplantae; phylum Streptophyta; class Magnoliopsida; order Poales; family Poaceae; genus Poa; species Poa pratensis. The sequence goes on from CAMZMU010000054.1 coordinate 15,134,319, forward strand.
GTACCGTACCATATTTATCGTAGTATGTTTGATAATAATTTAAGAGCTAGCAACATGTTTTTGTAATATTGTCTAAGAACGGTTTCTCTTTTTATATAACACGTATGCATTTTTGCGATTCAAACGACATTATGTGCGAAAACCACAAATGGAGGCCGAGCTCTAATGAACCCTTTATTTTGCAAAATTCGAAAAACCATATTTTTCACATGTCAAAAAGAATCTGAAAAAAATCCTTGTTATGTACAATATCGTATTCGACCACGTGCAAAATAGCAAATAAAAATAATTCATATTTTAGCTACACAAAAGTAATAAATCTGACTTATTTGGTAGAGTGGAAGTTTTGTACGGTTCACTACTTTCAAATGTCAGACTTTGTCATTTTTGTGCAGCATGGGACATAAGACATTTCTAGTTAAGATTTTACACTTTGGTACTTTGTAGAATATAACATTTTCCACATATGTTATTCTTTTATTTTGAAACCACTGCCATCTTCGTCGACGTCGTAACCGGCGCACATGCATCCACGTAGCTTCATATACGTCGATAACGACAACTCCTAGCTAGGGTAAATCAGATAAACCGTGCGTCGCAGTTTTTGCCACTTGCCGGCCGGCCGGTGAAGCAAAGCGCACGCAGATTCTCCCACTCTGGTCTTCTTCTTCCTACGAGCGCGTCCGTGGGGCGGTGCGGTGCGCAGATCTTTCTGGCGTCCACGTCGGCCCAAACAAATATCTGGCCTCCAGCAACCAGCCCGGCGAGATATTTTCCTTTACTCCATCCACGTGTCACCGCTGCCACGTCGGAAAAGCGCCGGCACGTAGGCGTAAAGGAACAGCGGCCGGGCGGCCTCCGCTTTGCCTAGATATTTTGCGTCCAGCTCGGCGCCGTTGCTTCGTCGGCTTGCTCATCCATTCCTGCTCCTACTTATCTCCTGCCGAGAGAGAACTTCTCACGCATTCCACACACCTAAATTCTTCAAAAAAATCTCCTTCTTCCCTCGAGGGTTCGCCTTTGCTTTGATCCGCGATATTTTCTTTTCCGAGTGCTCGCCTGATAAATCCTCCGGAGGAGCCTTAGCTTACTAGGAGCGTTCTTGTTTTCCGGTTGTTGGAGGTCCAACCAAAAATATCTTCTCCGCGTTCGCGTTCGCGTGCTCCTCCGGATCCATCCGACCTCGAGGAGGGATCTCAGGATCTGTTCCTTCCTTGAATCTCCTGCCTCTACGCGGTTCATCTCGAAAAGAATCTGCGGCGAGATCTTTGCGTGGTTTCGGGGAAGCAGAAAGCGGATCCTTGGGAGTTTCTGCGCCCCCTAGCTTCTTCCTTCCTTCTTTAGTTTCCTTGGAAGAACCAGATGGGTGACGTGTCTCTGGATCGGCCGATTAAAGCGGAGCCAGCGGCCGGCGGCATTGCACAGGTAACAATCCGGCCACCAACCGCTTCTTGTTATCTGTCACGTCCTGTTTATGTGTTCTCAGTTTTGTCATGCTACTCATCGGTTTCATGTTTCGGTTTCTCATGATAATGATGATAGTTAGTACCTGTGTTATGCATGCTTGTTCGATTTTTGTAAAGTATTCGGTGAATTCGTGGTCTATCGATTGTTTATTTCAGTTTCTTTTGTTTGTCAAGTTTAAATTAAGTTCATAATAATTAATAGGATTAAACGAAGAAATATCCCAAGCCATGAAAAAAGTGTTAGGCTAGCATTCTTTTTACTGGAAAATAGTACTAGTGTGCCTTCAAACATGAAATTTGGATCCCTGCTTTACTTCATGCTGCTAGCAAATTCCTACACCCTGGAAATAAACTGACCAGTGTCTTGTTCTTCTTTCACAGGATAATCGGACTGCAAACCTGATGTCGGCAGGCTGGACAGATGAGAGGCATACGCTTTACATAAGCTCCATGGAATCTTCTTTCCTCGATCAACTCCGCAAACGCGGCCACAACGCGAACCAGAAAGATCCAAGTGCCCACGGGTTCAAGGTTCTCCGGGGTGGAGTGTGGGAGAAACTCAAATTCGAGACAACCGATGCCTGTGCAGCTCCGGTCACTCCAGTCAGTGGCAAATGCTGCCTGCCTGCAAGCCCGTGGATCCGGCGTTTTAGACCTCGTGACTGCAGCAGCAGTGTTGGAGGTGATGGGGCAGGAACTTCAGTGGGTGATCACGAATCGGGTATCCGAACTATCCCTGGGAGGACTCCGCTGTCGCATGGAAGGGAATTGGGAGCGTGCAAGGCAGAAAACCTTCTCGATGAAAATACAGGTAGCTAGCTCATTCAATGTTTGGTGCGTCGTCATACATGCATGTTTTTTTTAACACTAGCTGATATTATGGAAGATTGTGTACAATAGGATAACCAATTATCATTAAGGTCCAACATGCTGTGTGTGCTTCTTTCTATGTGAATGTATCTATGTTCTGATTTCTAAAGCAGCATCCTGCGATGAACTGAATTTCTGATGCCAATTTTTTTCTTTCTGCAGAAGTCTCTGATCAGAACTTTGCTGACGACGAGGTGGAAGTGGATGAAGAATCAAGTAAAGCATGCAAGAGAAGCAGATTGAGCGGTACTTCAGCTTACTGCACCCCGATGATCAAGTGACTTCATACGATCGATTGTAGAGTCTGTTACGAGTGTTGAGGTGAAAATCGACTCACTAAATGACTCGAAGAGGCTGTTTGCTAGCTCAAAATCTGTGGGAACTTGGAAGCAAGGATGCTCTGTAGTAAAGCATGGAAGAGTAATTCTCGGTTGATGTGCAACTACTGAGCATTGTGTAGTCCACGGCTCCACGCTAGTGTCTCACCTAGCTCAAAATCTTTCTATTTTGCAGTTTCCGGCGGTTGTGTAGCCCACGTTAGTGTCTCGCTATCCAGCCAGAAGAACAATAGGCTCACTCACTAGTCATTACTTACCAGTAGCAGTAGTAGCTAATATATGTTTTATTTTATGGATGCAATGCTTTCTGTTGTTGCTGTGTTCTGGCAACTGCTGCTTGCAATGTGAATGAAATGTTCTGTTTGCATTAAGGTAAGAATGTCCTGAATTATCGGAAATTCAATTTGGTACATGGGAGCATATGCTCCTGCCACCGGAAAACAACATTTTGAAATGTCAAAAAATTCGAAAAGAAATTTGGCATGTACATCTTGACATTCCATGTGCCCACAACAAGTATCGCGGTAAACCAACGTGGTAGACCAACTTTTTATGGTATGTGTAAAAAAGACAAAAAAATGTCTCGCGAAACGCCTTTTTAGCACCTTTTTTTGCACACGACGAAATAAATGTAAGTTTTTCATGGAACGACTTCGTGAGCACATAAAACATCGATATTGTTTGACATTTCGAATGTGTTTTAAAATGCATTTTAAAAACCGGGAGCATATGCTCCTGGTTGCCAAAACGCCACCCCCTGAATTATTCTTTTTTTGCCACAGTCTCATGGATGTTACACGCATGCTGTTTCTTCTGGTCATGGTTTAGGCAGGTTTCAAGGGCCAACAGTTCCAGCAGTTTGTATGGCCTAAATTTTGTAGAATAACCACGGGCCACCTATATATATAAACCCAGTGAAGTTAAAGATATATATTTTTAGATTCACAGGGCAATAGCTCCGGTTCCATTACTTGAACGAAACCAGAAGTTATAAGTTATACTAGTTGAACGTCCGTGCATTGCCATGGTCATTATTTATTTTCACCCTTAAAAGTCCGTGCATTGCCATACAATAATTTCACCAGGGACAATTTAGATTTAATCGAGTTTTTTGTTTAACGTGATTTTTTTTTGTATATGTCACCCTTTTCCGGGTCAATGCTTGCAAACCATTGTCAACGCGTCCTTGTCTATGCTTGGTGCTGGACATTGCCTTTGTTCACTCAAAAAGGAATTAGCTCGTAGACATTATGATATATGCAAAGGAGTTATAACTGGAAGCTTAAACAATATATTTGTATTGGAGTTATGATGCTTCTTCTCCGACAAATCATTTCAAACTTCGGGATCAAGAAAATAATCGGAATAATCACTCAAGATAGAGATAATAATCCAGTAAATTTCAGTAGTTGTAGAACGAATGTCATCAAGAAAAAAATGTGATTCAAAACTTTGAAATTCGTTTTGCCGGCAACCTTGGAATTGGTGAGTCAGGAGATGCGCCGGCGGACGGACAGCGCCGCCGGCGTGCATTTCGAGCCCGACGTGGGGGGGGGGGGGGAGGGGGGAGACGGGGGAGGGGATGGCGGGGAGAAGGGGGGAGTGATGGTGGTGCTGTGCGGCGGCACTGCTTTGGAAGAGAATAAGGTGGCAGAGGCACCGGCGGAGGGACAACATCGGTGGCGTGCCTGTCGAGGTCGGCAATGGAGGAGATGGGGAAGGGGGCGGCGAGGTGGGAGGTTGTGATGGGCGGTGGAGCTGAGGGAGGCATCGAGAGGTTCCGGGGGAGGACGACACCGGCGGCGGCCTCCTCGCCATATCTTTCCCAACGCTGCCGGCGGGTGGTCTGCTGGTTCTCAGGGTTCACAACGGCTTTTCCTTTTTTTCTGATGGGCTTTTTCCCATTTTCATGTGGTTGGATGAGGTGGGGGAGAGATAGTTACACATGGGGTTATCTGTAAATGTGTAATGTGGGTGTTCCTATCCATTAGATATAAATCGGACGATCTTGGATGAAAGATGACAGGAACACCATCATCACCAACTGTGGTTTTTATAGGAGTAGAGATTACATGACGAGAAACTAGAAAGGAAATTACATGATACTAGAAAGCGATGCTCATCTAAAACCAGAGAGAAAATGACAGCAGCTATTGCCATATCTACCAGTTGGTTGCATCACGATCATGGGAGTTGATTCTCCGAAGCTAGTGCTCAGAGAACTTCAGGCCATCGATGGAGGACTTGGAGAGCTTGCACCATTGATGAGGAGGGATCGTCGGCGCCTGTGGTTGGATTAGCGCTCGGCTGCAGAGGAGCTGGGCGGTCTTCGCGCTGAGGTGCACCCCACGACTCAACAGCTAACACCCCGCTGCTATGACCAGCTGGGGAAACCACCCGTCGACGACGAGTGCGCCGAGCTGTCGGGAACCGCCCGCTGGCAGGTTGACCTGTACAGACGCACAGATGTCGACCGAGACCTAGGCCCAAGAGGCCCTGATCTGGCCGCCGCAAGAGTCCTGGTTGGCCACACGCCAGTCCACCCAGCTAGGCCCAGATCGGGCCTGCAAGGGTCCAAATCGGGGCGCGCTGCAGGGACACCAGCGGGAGCTGATATACAGCGCCCGCAGGCGGCGCATCGCTCTAGCGCTGCCTGCAGGGCACCCGCCAGTGGGCCGGCCCATTCGGTTTTTGTTCCTTTTCTCTTATGATTTCTCTTTTTTCCGCTTCTTTCTTTATTTTCTGTACATTTTCTTTTCATCTTTTTTCTTTTGTTTTTATTTAATTTTTAATTTTTGAAAAATGTAAGATTTGAATAAAATGCAAATTTCAAATATGAACAAATTTTCAATATGAATTTTTTTTTCGAATTTGAACAAATTTCGAATATGAACAATTTTTAAATTTGGAACCATTTTAAAAAATGAATAATTTTTTAATTTGGAACCATTTTTAAATCTCGAACCATTTGAAATTTGGAACCATTTTTTAAAATGAACAATTTTCAAATTTGGAACCATTTTTAAATTTGGAACCATTTTAAATTTGGAACCATTTTAAAATTTGGAAGCATTTTTATATTTGGAACCATTTTCAAAATGGAACCATTTTTTAAAATGATTTTTTTTCAAATTTCGAACCATTTTTTAATTTGGATCCATTTTAAATTCGGAACCATTTTAAATTTGGAACCATTTTCAAAATGGAACCATTTTCAAAAGTGAATAATTTTCAAAATTGGAACCATTTTCAAATGTGAATAATTTTTGAAATGGAACCATTTTTAATTTGGAACCATTTTAAATTCAGAACCATTTTTAAACTTAGAACCATTTTCAAAATGAAACCATTTTTATATTTGGAACCATTTTAAAAAATGGAACCATTTTTAAAAGTGAATAATTTTCAAAATTGGAACCACTTGAAATTTGGAACCATTTTCAAAATCGGAATCATTTCAAAAAATGGAACCATTTTCAAAATTGAAACCATTTTCAATTTTGGAACTATTTAATAAATGGGACCATTTTTAAAATTGGAACATTTAAAAAAATTAAAATAACAAAAAATATAAGAAAAAGAAAAGGAAAACAAAACAGGAATGAAAAAAAACGAAAACGAAAAAGAAACAGAAAAGAAAAGAAACGGAAAAAGAAAAACATAAAGGAAAAAGTAAAAGCGCCAGGCCGGCCCAATAAAGCTTTGCGGGACGAATCCTTCAGGCGGCGCTCGCGTTAAGGGGCGCCAACGGGCGGCATTTAGGGTTCGCGGACGCCAGCGTGCACCCCGCCCACGGATCCGCACCTAGGCTAGCCGCAGTCGCTAACCGACGCCACCGGACACGAGCTCGCAGATCTTCAGCACCCCGCCGCCGGCCGGACGCACCCCGCGTCGTCCTTCAAGCGCGAAGTTAAAGAATGACCATTTGTAATTTTGGTCCTGACAAATTTCTCTAGAAAGATTTTTAAATTTTCTAATGCATAAACGAGAGGAGATTTTTGCTCCGGAGATCTAGTGATGCTGCTGGTTTGAAAAAATCAAAAAAAATATTTTTGAGTTTCAAAAAAATCAAAAAAATCAGGGACATAGCCAAACGTGTATTCAACGAACGTGCAAAAAATCACATTCAAATATTTTGTATTCTGGGTTACACAAAAATGACAAAATCTGGATCTGAGAATACACAGTATTTGAAGGTGAAATTTGGCTCGTTCTTTGAATACACTATTAGCTACCTCCAGGATTTTTTTCAATTTTTTTTTGAAACTTATAAATATTTTTTCGATTGTTTTAAACTGTCCGGATCAATGGGGCTCGGGAGAATAAAACACTTTCCGATAACCAAAGGACTAGTACTTGACACTTCGACAGTTAACTCCTCACCAGCCCCAGGCAGACGGCAACTGAACTGAGGAATAGTGGAATACCCTCCTTCCAGAGCATGAACCCGCGCTACAAAGCCCTCCCCAAATCCTTCAAACCCCCAAATCTCCTCTCCAAATCCAAGCAAAACCTCACCAAATCCTTCTCCTCCTCCTCCCCAACCCCACCAAAAACCTCACTCCAGCACCCGGACGACATCGCGGAGCTCCTGCACGCCACCCGTTCGCCGAAATGCCTCAGCAAGCTCCACGCCCTGCTGCTCGTCACGGGCGCCATCTCCCGGGACACCTCCACCGTCACGGCGCTCCTCGACGCCTACCTCTCCATCAGCAACCCGGTCTCCGCGGCGTCGCTCTTCGCTGGAGCACACCGCCGCCGCCCCACCGTGTACTCCCTGAACCTCGCCGTCCGCTGCTTCTCGGCCCACGGGTTCCACCGGGAGCTGCTTGACCTGTACCGGGACATGTGCGCCTTCAGCGGCTCAGACAACTTCACGTTCCCGCCTGTCATCAAGGCGTGCGCGGCCGTCGGGTGCCTCAGCCTGGGGCGGGAGGTGCACGGCAGGGTCCTCCGGGCCGGGCATGGGGGCAATGTCGGCGTGCAGACTGCCCTCCTTGACATGTACGCCAAGGCTGGCTGGATTGGTGCGTCGAGGACGGTGTTTGACGGCATGCCGCAGAGAGACTTGGTTTCCTGGAACGCCATGATCTCGGGGTACTCTCTGAACGGGTGCTTCCGGGAAGCCGTCGTGGCTGTGCGGGAGATGCAGCAGGAGGATGGTATGAGGGCGAACGCTAGCACTTTGGTTGCTCTTGTCGGCGCCGTTGGAGATTTGGGCGCTGGGGATTCGTTGCACGCGTTGGCGATGAAATGTGGGGTGCTTGCTGATGAATCCCTTGCACCTGCGTTCATCTCGATGTACGCCGCGTTTGATGATCTTTCCTCGTCGAGGTTGCTGTTTGATCTGCAGCCTGGGAAGGATTTGGTATCTTACAATTCCATGATCTCAGCGTTCATGCAGCATGAGAAATGGGAGGAGTCGTTTGAGGTCTTCAGGTTGATGCGTCGCGCAGGGCTTGGGCCTAATTTGGTTACAGTGGTATCTGTCCTGCCAACTTGCAGTGATTTTTTCGGTGTAAACCTCGGTGATTCTGTGCACGGTATGGTTATCAAGTTCGGCCTTGCAGAGCAAGTTTCTGTTGTTAGTGCTCTTGTTTCAATGTATTCTAAAGTTGGGGAATTGGATTCAGCTGTGCATATTTTCTGTGGTTGTACCGAAAAGAGCGGTCTCTTGTTGAATTCCATGATTTCTGGGTACCTTGTGAACTGCAAATGGGACATGGCTCTTGATACATTCCGCAAGATGCAAACTGAAGGTGTTGCACCTGATGCAACAACTGTCACTAAGGTGATCTCCGGATGCAGACACATAAAAGATCTACGTATGGCAAAGTCTATCCATGCATATGCTGTTAGAAACAGATTTGAATGGAACCAGAGCCTGATGAATGCACTCCTTGCTATGTACGCTGACTGTGGAGAGCTCTCAAATTCCTATAAGTTATTTCAGAAAATGGAAGTACCCATGTTAATATCTTGGAACACGATAATATCTGGTTATGCTGAAATTGGAGAGACTGATGCTTCTGTAAGACTGTTCTGCCAGATGCGCCAAGCGGGGTTGCAGTTTGATGTAGTAACCCTGATTGGCCTTACCAGCAGTATTTCTGTGGCTGAGGACGCCACAATTGGAGAATCACTTCATTCGTTGGCAGTTAAAAGCGGATGCAATGCGGACGTCTCTCTTGCAAATACCCTTATTACCATGTACAGCAACTGTGGTTCTGTCGAGGCATGTCAGCGACTCTTTGACAGCTTGTCTTCTAGGAACACAGTCTCTTACAATGTTCTGATGACTGGATACCGTAAAAACAACCTATCTGAAGAGATAGTGCCTTTGTTTTGCCAAATGGTCAAGAATGAACAGGAGCCAAATCATATTACACTACTGAATTTATTGCCTGTTTGTCAGAGCCAGTTGCAAGGAAAGTCTGTTCACTGCTATGCAATTCGGAATTTCTTTGGGCTAGAAGCATCTATCATCACGTCAGCCATTTGTATGTATAGTAGGTTCAACAATGTAGATTACAGCTGCAAACTTTTTCATTCGGTTGGTGAAAAGAGCATCATAGTATGGAATTGCATCTTATCGGCCTTTGTTCAGTGCAGGCTGGCTGATAAGGCATTTGATTTCTTCCGGCAAATGTGCCTCCTTAATGTGAAACCTGATGCAGTAACCATGTTGGCACTCCTCTCAGCATGTTCGCAGATTGGAAATGCAGATTTGGCAGAATGTGTTACAGCTCTCATACTACAGAATGGCTTCGGTGGAACCCTTTCGGTCGTTAATGCTCTCATTGACATGCATTCAAGGTGTGGAAGTATATCATTTGCAAGAGAGATCTTTGATAGCTCAGTGGCAAAAGACTCCGTCACTTGGAGCGCAATGATCAACTCATACAGTTTACATGGGGATGGCAAGTCTGCCCTTGACCTTTTATCGATGATGATAGGCTCAGGAGTAGATCCAGATGACATAACTTTTGTTAGTATCTTGTCAGCTTGCAGTCATAGTGGCCTTGTAGAGCAAGCAAGAGCATTGTTCAAATCACTACAGGTAGACTACGGCATCACACCAAGGATGGAACATTATGCATGCATGGTGGATCTGCTGGGTCGGACTGGCCACTTGGATGAAGCCTATGACATTGTTAGGTCAATGCCGTTTAGGCCATCAGAAAGTTTGCTTGAGTCCTTACTTGGAGCTTGTAGATTCCATGGAAATTCTAGAATTGGTGAGGCTGTGGGGAAATTGCTCATTGATTCTTGCCACAGTAATTCACGATCTTATGTCCTGCTTTCTAACATCTATGCTTCAGTTGGTAAATGGAATGACTATGAGTGGCTGCGGTTAGATATGGAAGCAAAAGGATTGAGGAAATATGTTGGAATTAGCTCAGTTGAGTAGCCCTGATGTTTGGTCAAACACTAGGCATTACAATTTTGGGGAATGTGTTAAAACCCTGCTCAAGTCTAAGTTGATGTTTGTTTACTGGGAAGGATCATTTTTTTTAACATAAGAAAACATTCAATTCATTCTTTCCATGGATCAATCTTTTGGAGTAGCTAGTTATTGCACAAAGCTCGAAATATTTCTGTCTTAGTGCAACCAAGACTGTTTCTTTTAAAATGCTAAATGCATTATATTCTTGAAAGAAGATTGTGTTCATTGACATAAGAAAACATTCAATTCATTCTTTCCATGGATCAATCTTTTGGAGTAGCTAGTTATTGCACAAAGCTCGAAATATTTCTGTCTTAGTGCAACCAAGACTGTTTCTTAAAATGCTAAATGCATTATATTCTTGAAGGAAGATTGTGTTCATTGAAATGGTAAGCGCTCCACAGCTGTTGCATTGTTGTTATGCTGATACCTTAAAAAATTGTTTGGTCTGATTTGGAGAAGATTATGGACTTTGCTAGGTCAACAGAATCTCAATGAAATCTGTATTCCATCAAATTCGAGTATCATGTGAACACAACAAAATCTCCTGAGAATTGAGCAATCAGTTACAGATTTTATACAGCGGACACCTCCTAATGGTGGTATAAGGGTATGTGTCTGTGCTACTTTCTTGTTACTCTTACAGTTATATATTGACTTAGCAGTTATTTTTTGTGGTGCAGATGCCCACGTGAAGACTTCACTTTACCAAACAGGGAACACACATCTTTATTGCTAGGTGTCTCACTTGAAATATGATGAAAGAAAGCCATGCGCTAAATATTGTGTAGCACTGACCTATTAAGAAGGGGCTAATGTTCTTTGAGTCGGTTATAGTATCCATTGTTGCTTCCCAAGAGAAAAATAGAACATTGGGGTCATGGCAGGCACTGAAAGGTTTGGGACATAATCACAAGAACGGCCAGAGTTGACTTTTTTTACCGGGTTACATTTTTTTTACCGGGTGGAGTTGACTTCTAGACAGTCCACAACATTTATCCGCAGTAAAGATTATTCTCAATAGCCAGTCCCAGCAATGCTTGACTTGCTACTTGTGCAAATGATAACTCCATTGACTAGGTACACATAGTAAATTGTTAGGATAGAAATCAAGACACACAGATTGACATTGTCCATTCCCACTGGAAATATACTGAGTGTAGTTAATTGTTTCTGTATTTTTTCCTGTTAGAAGGAAAACAGATCCAACCAGTTTCGTAAGAAATGCCGGCTTACAAAAAAGATGGCAAGATGCTTTCTATGCAGCACCGATACGGATACGCGTATCGGTATCGGGCCGATACGGATATGAAGATACGACATTTTGAAAAAGCATCGATACGAGGATACGTTTTCATAGTCTTTAAAATAAATTAATACATGTAGTAGCTAGAGGTGCCAACGTGATTACATAAATTATATTTGCATTTGGTGAGAGCATGAGAGAGGAGGCTGAGAAAGCAGTGTGCTGCTGGCTGCCTGCGACTTGCAAGGGGTATCACCAATTCTTTAAATGATTTATTTACCGATATGTTGCCAATACGTATCGAACAGGTATCGTGTCCGAATTGGTATCAGATACGGTATCCGACACGGACACGAGCTCCAAGCAAGGTATCCGTGCAGCGTAGTTTCTTATGCAATTGTCTTTTTTACTGTAGCCAAATCTGCACACTGAATGACATTCGAAGTATGATTCAACCAATGAAATTCCGACCAAACTACAGTAGGAGGAATTCGACTATTCGAGGTTGAAGCGCAAAGCTTTTCTATTGTTCCACTTTCGAACTATCACGAGGTTCTAAATGAATATTTCCAATACAGGTGTTCCTACTTCATGCTGTCACACAATTTCCTCAACCATCCAGCTTGTGCCAGTAGCTTCGACACAAAGAAGTAAAAATAATGTACAAAAACTACAGAAACAAATCAAAACAAATATTGCATTAGGGGAATAGGTCCAAGTCTTCCCCATATATTATTATTAACAAGCTGGCCTGTTCTCTGCTTCCAGGTGGCTCTGCACAGCTTTAATTCTTTCAATCTTTCCTTCACTTTCCTCTCTCTATATGCAAAAACTGACAAAACCTCTTTCCCCTAGCTCCAGTCTTCTCCCTTTGTTGTGAAGATCCTTCAATAACAAAACACACAGGCACGAGTGTCTCAGTTCTTCAGTAAGTTTCAGCTCTTGCTTTTTTTTTCTTTGGAGATCTATTTACTTATGATCATGTACATGGCTTTCAGATACTGTGGTATGTGTCTTTCTGTTATAATCACGCTTTCCTTTCAGATTAGTATCTTTTGTTTTCGGTTCATGAGTTCCTGAGTTTTTCTTGGGTATTGCTTAGCTTGAAGCTGGATTCTTGCGTTTAACTACAGAATCCACTTACATATCAAGACATCACTTCTTGACATAGATAAAACGTAATTGCTTTTATGTGGATCCGAAAGTAAACCAAAATCTAGAAGGTCTTGCAACTTGTTTGCTTTTCCAGGCCACAGATTTTGTTATGTCTGAGAAGATTCGGCCAAAAATGATAGAAGTAGCTTTGGGGTGACAAACAGTCAGGTCAATGTTTTGTGGCTTATCAGATAAATTGACGGAAAAAACATATTTGGTTTGCTCTTCTTACCATTGGTTTACCATGGATAAAATCTTATCAAGTTCTAACCATTCCTGAATGTTCTTGATGTGATCATATATGAAGGTCCCTCCTTCGATGAAACATTTTTTGGTTCAATCAACAATCTGACATTTTAGAACTTCCCTTGCTGATGCTGAGTTTACTGTAGGCTGTGTGTACGCATGCATGCATTATTTTATTTGACAAGTAGACGACGGTTACTCGAACTTTGGTATTTGCTGTTCCAGTCTAATTCTCATCTTACAATGTTTCTTCCACAGCTAATATAATTAAACTCTGACTAAAAGAATGATAGAGAAGAGTCTTGAAGTGGGTGATTCGTCTCAAGTTGCGTCTTTGTCCTCACCAAAATCTCTGCAAAATTCTGTAGTGACCAAGACAACTGAAGGCACTAATGAAGATGACAACCATATTCTTGAGAAAACAGTATGTGCCAATTCTGAGACACCAATGCACCAAAAACTTCCTGCAAGCTTGACATTGATAGACAACAAGAGCAATCTGCAAGAAATTTTGGTTGAACAAAAAGCTCACGTTGATGATTCCATAGCTGGTTTGTCAGAAGTAGATTACAGAGGGTTGCCATCAATAAAAGAAGAGGCTCACAGTTTTTCATCTGCCTCTAATGAAGTTGATGAATCAAAGGAAGCCATCAATGACAACAAGAGCAATCTGCAAGAAATTTCGGTTGAACAAAATGCTCCCATTGATGGTTCCATAATTGGTTCATCAAAAGTAGAAAATAGTGGGTTGCCATCAATAAAAGAAGAGTCTCGTAGTTTTCCATCTGCCTCTAATGAAGTTGATGAATCAATGGAAGCCATCAATGACAACAAGAGCAATCTGCAAGAAATTTCGGTTGAACAAAAAGCTCCCATTGATGGTTCTATAACTGGTTCATCAGGAGTAGATAACAGTGGGTTGCCATCAATAAGAGAAGAGTCTCATAGTTTTCTATATGACTAATGAAGTTGATGAATCAAAGGAAGTCATCAATGGCAACAAGAGCAATCTGCAAGAAATTTCAGTTGAACATCAATCTCCCATTGATGTTTCCATAACTGGTTCGGCAGAAGTAGATAATGTTGAACGATAGAGAGGGATATGCGGAATATGATGGATGTTTTATTGAGCCTCGGGGGCGAGTATATATAGGCGTACATGGGGTCATCTTGGAGTACAAGACAAGACACGAGAGTCCTATCTATCCTAGACTACTGCCTAAACGTACAGCCGTACGTATACTCTAACACTCCCCCGCAGTCGTAGCGGGAGCGTCGTAAACAACATGAACGACGTGGACGGTCAGACTGGAGATAAACCGAAGTAGACCCAGAAGGCTAACACCCCCCCGCAGTCGTAGCGGGAGCGTCGTGGTCGATGTCGCGGCGCGGATGCTTGGACTGGAGAGGAAGCTGATGAGAGCTCAGGCGAGGTGGTAGCCCTTGTGCCGATGTCGAGGGAGCCGAGAGCGCGAGGCGATGCCGAGGTCGAGGTAGCCGTTGCGAGGGGACGCCGTGGTCGATGTCATGGTCGGAGATGCCGGTGTCGAGGTAGCCGCACGTGAAGCCGCGGGCGCGAAGAAGGCACCATGGTGATGAAGACAGAGACGCATCGAGGCAGTCGTCGAGGATGAGGCGCGGCCATGTTTTGCCAGAACAAGGCGCACATCGGGAACGAAGGCATACTCCGGCTTTGCCAGAGCCGAGTACGCATAGACGAAGTCGGTGACGCGGTCGAGGCAGTCGTAGGGTCGATGTCGAAGAAGACGTTGTCGAGGCCGATGAAGACGAGGCGCCGATCCGAGCTTGCCAGGCACGGGGACGCGTCGGGGACAAAGGCACGCAGCGGTGTTGCCAGCACCGAGCATGCGTAGAGCGGGACCAGTACAGTGTCGTGCCATGTCGGTGATAGACTAGCAGAGAAGGCTCCCGGACGGTTGCGAGGCGCAGAGCGGCGAAGACGGGGAAGAGCCGATGCAGTCCGCGGTTGTCCCAAGATTTATTGTAACCAATAATCGAGGAGTTCCTTCTCGCATCGGATGTCTGGCGACTCGAAAGGCGACGAGGCCGGCGATCGCGACGGAGCCGCCGGGGAGCCATCGCAGCTCGCCGGGCGGTTCTGGGATGGCGCTTCCTCGTCCAGTGAGGAAGAGGCGGACACGCTGGAGCTCTCTCTCTCGTCGAGGTCGCTGCGCTACCGGTGCAAGTCGCCGGAGAGTGTGACATCGCGGGACCTTAAGGACAAGAGGTGGAGGAAGAAGGATGAGAAGCGGAAAGGGCAGAGATGGGCAGCGGTGAACTTGGCCCCGTCTTCTCCATCATCGGTAAGTTCGAGTTCCTTCTCGCATCACCGGAGGGAGGGCGCGGTGAGTTCGCCGGTGAGAAACCAGGTGACCTCGAGCTTGAAACTGCCGGTGTTGACACCGTCTACTAGGCTCTGGTCAGCGGATGATGAGGCGCAACGATGGACAATGGTCTATCGGCGTCGTCGTTTCAGGTCGACCGGTGCGTTGATCCGCGGTGGTCCTTTGTCGCCGGCGAGCCATCGCGTAAATTCTGGATCAATGGATCCAAATTCAAAAAATTTCAAACTGGATGGACCGATGGGTCCGGGTTTCAATGCGAGCCGAAATTTGCGGGATTTTCGCCAAACTTGCCATATGGGCCCTCACCTTATTGAAAAGGGTTTAACTCTACCCGTGAAGGGTTTCCGCTTTTCCTTAGAGCCAGAAACCAGCGGCGGCTAGGGTTTCTCTGTCAGACCGAGTTTTCTCCTGCTCCTCGTGTTGCGGCCATGTACAACCGAGGTGCTGGGCGTCACGATGATCGCGGGGGAGGCAATGGTGGACGAGGGTACGGTGGTAACTACGGAAGAGGCCGTGGCAACAACCATGCGAACGGCAATGTCGGCAATGGCCGTATAACCAGGGCAACCCGGCGGGGTTCAACAATTACGCCGCCGGAGGGCCAAGCGGGACTGCGGGTCAGGCGGACTACACGCAGCATGGCGGAGGATATGGTCGTGGTCCGCGGCAGGAGGGGTTTGGCCCTCACCGGAACCAAGGTAATTTCAATGGAGAGATGCCTTATGGTCAATTCAATGTCGGCTCGGGGTTTGCTGACAACAATGGCCGCCGTCCTGCTTACGGTGGTCAATTGCGGCCGTTTCAATGGTCGTGGAGGTGCTGGCCGTGGACCTCGTGGGCGTGTTGGCGGCGGGAACTTCCCAGGTCGTGCTGCAGCGGTAAATAATACGGTCCAGGCAAATCAGGGGCAGAACAGCGGACAAGGCAACATTGTGGCTGGGCCTGCCGCGGCTCAAGTTACTGCTGCAGCCTCGGCATTGATGCCCGTGGCACAGCAGCTTATCAGGGTACTGGTCCGATGGCAACACCTGAGGTGCCTATGAATATCAATGCAGATGATAGTGGAGCTGCTGCAAAAAAAGGTAAAAAGATAGCCAAATGTTACACTTGCGGCGAGTTTGGGCATGTGCTTGCCGACTGTAAGGCGATCCTCTGTGATAACTGTGAAGGAAGCGATCATGGGTCAGATGACTGCCCATTGTTGAGTGCACCTAAACTCAGATGGAAGTCTATGGTATTGCCCATGATGATCTGACCTTTTTTGGTGCGCCAATCACAGAATCATATCGGCCTAAGACAGTGAATACAAGATTGGCTATGCTCACTGTAAAAGGAGGTGAGATGTCAATTCCTCAGATTAATAGGCAGCTGTTAAGACTTGTGCCGGTGAGCAATATCAGTGGGAGATTCAGCAAGTTGGTCACAATGTGTACAAGGTTCTGTTTCCATCTAAGGCTGAGCTAGATAGGCTACAGACCTTTGGTACTTTCAAAGTACCAAATACTTCATTTGAGATAACTGTGGATACTTGGTTGACAAAGAGTATTCCTATGTTACTCTTACCACAAATCTGGGTTCGGATGAATGGTATACCACCACAACACAAAGGAGACTTCTTGGCACTTTGGGCTCTTGGAACCTTATTTGGTAAAACCTTCAAGGTAGATATGCCTTTTACGAGACAGCATTGTGTGTTGAGGATCTTAATTGGCTGTGTTGATCAGACGAAAATACCCAAGGAATTGCCGGTCTTCATAAAGGATGGGTTCTATAATCTGTCGTTTGAGGTTGAGGAACCATTCTTTGATGTCGGAGAAGATAACATGGATCATGATCTTGATGACCCTGATGATGATCCGAGTAAGAATAAGGAGCAGGATAAAGGAGCAGATAAGAACGCCTTGCAACCTTCTGGGCAATCTGATGCCAACAAGGATGGCACTGCAGCTCCGGGCACTGGGGCTGGATTTGGGGGTGCACCAAATAGTACACGGCAAGCTGGGGTTATTTACTCACCATTGGTTAGGAAAAATATGATTCTTGCTAGAGAATGCTTGGCAAATGGCAAGGAATTTGAGGACAGAGTCATGGCTACTAGTGGAGATAACCATGCTGCTGTTGCGAGTGTCTTAATGGCTGAAAAGAGAGCTTTTGGTGCTCACAAGATTTTCAACATGGACAAGGAGTTCCCTCGGCTTGAAAAGGTGAAGATTGACTCACCTAGGAGGAAGCTAACTCGTCCAAGCAACACGGTGGGGGTGAGTTCTGTTTTTAATAAAATTTTGCATGATTTAACTGAAACCGAAAATGATGTTGATCATATATCAAATTTTCAGTCCCCAGTCACAGTAGATACTATGGAGTCTACCGAGGTTGGGCCTATAGGGATGGATATTGCGTGCAAGACTCTGAATATTGACCAAGGAGTGTTGTCTCCAAGGGTTAGTTCTCTTTCGACTGTATTCCTTCATAATGTTCCTTTTGTTGTAAATGATGGTGATCACAACAATGTTGTACAGGGTGCTAGTTTGGCTGGCAATGTTTCAGCTGATACATCGGCTGCAGAGAATACTGAATCTTTCTCTGCCCCGACAGTACAGACCTCGCGTGTTGATGTTGACGGGCAGGATGGTCATCGTACTTGTGCTACCTTGAACACGGAAATGGCAGGAGGTGCTTGCGCAGATGATGTTCATGTGCAGGTAGGAGAGCAGTCGGGTGGTCCTTGCTCACCTTTGGAAACCGAGGCATATGATGAAGCCACGGTTTTCCTTAACTGTTCTGCTAACAACCTTGATCCTGCGTCTCATTTGCAGAACCTAGCTAACACACCGGAGGTGTTGAATACCCCAGTGAAAGCTAAACCTACGCTACAGGAGATCATTGCATATGGAGGTATTGAAGATCCAGAGGCAATTGGACTCCGTTCTAGTGCACGAATCCGGGCTCAAGACAATGCTGACACGCCACAATTGGAGAGGGCAATGATGAGAGCCCAAGATCGTGACAGCAGCTTTGATTCAGGTAAAATCACCAAATCTAGTTTTTCGTTCTTATCTTTACCTAATGAGGTAATAGTTGCTAGAGCGTCTAGATTAGGTGTTTCCTTAGGCACTTCCCCGTCACAAATTTTAGCATCGGTTAATCGTCTAAAGGTGTCGAAGAGGAGAGGGCGGTCACATTATTAAAAAAGGACTTGACAAGCACCGATGATGGGAACTTGTCAAGTTTGGTGATTAAGAGAGCGTCGAATCTTTCTGAAGATTTAGGGGATGATGAGGAGGAAACCACCACTGATCATATGGGTATTTTGTCCGAGGCTAACAAAGTTACTCGGAAACGTACAAATAAGAAAGAAAAAATATCATTAGTGTAAAGAGAAGGAGTGCTAGAATAGAAAAATTACGAACTTCGGCAAAATGAAAGGAATGATTTGGAATAGTGAGGGATTAGGGGATACGGCGAAGCATCACACTATACAAGAAACTGTGAGAGAGCAGAAATTAGACTTTGTAGGCCTGCTTGAAACAGGTCGATCTAATTTTACATCACATTTTTTAAAACACCTAGCTGGGGGGCTGGACTACGCTTGGTACTGTCTACCGCCTCATGGGAGGTCGGGAGGCATTCTTGTTGGTTTCAATTCTACCTCGATATCAGTACAAAATGTTGTTACTGGAGACTTTTGTGTTAAGTTCCAACTTAAATCTAAAGTGGACGGATTTTTGTGGACGCTGGTTGTGGTCTATGGGGCTGCCCAAAATAACCTCAAACCAGATTTTCTCGCGGAACTTGTCCGTATATGCGAGAATGAAACACTTCCTATGTTGGTAGGGGGTGATTTCAATATAATCAGAAGGCAGGAGGAGAAAAATAATTCGAACTTTAACGCGCGATGGCCGTTTATTTTCAATGCGATAATTGAGAGTCTAAACCTTAAAGAGCTTGAGCTCTCGGGTAGACAATACACTTGGGCAAGTAGGCGAGATACACCGACTTATGAAAAGTTGGATCGATTCCTTGCAAGTGTCGAATGGGAACAAAAATTTCCACTAGTGACGGTGCATGCAATGACACGCACTGGATCCGACCATACACCGCTCATAATTGACTCGGGTGTGCAAGCCCACTTGGGGAATAAGAGAAATTTCTCTTTTGAGTTGTCGTGGCTACGCAAGGAAGGTTTTACGAGATGATTGTAAAGGAGTGGCAATCCACACCTGGTGGATCCACCCCACGGAAACTTGGCAGAATAAGATTAGACACATCCGTCAATTTTTGAGGGGTTGGGCCAAAAACATTAGCGGTGAATATAAGAAACTAAAAGAAAAACTCCTGCTTCTGATTAATGAGTTAGACATAAAAGCGGAAAACATGCCATTGTCGGCAGCTGAGAAAAAAGCAAAAAAAGAAGCGGATGAGCAAATGGCTCAGCTTCGGAGAGACGAGGAATCCAAATGGGCACAACGAGCAAAAGTAAAGCATATCCAGGAAGGAGGTAATAACACGAGATACTTCCATATCATTGCAAATGGAAGACATCGTAAGAAAAGAATTTTTCAACTAGAACAGGACGAGGGGACGATTGTAGGAGAGAATAATTTGAAAGTATTCATCTCCGAGTATTATAAAAGGTTGTTTGGACCTTCAGATCCTAGTTTCTTCTCATGGATGAATCGGTTGTGGAGGATCTTCCTCAAATTTCGGTTCAGGAGAATAACATTCTAACTTCTCCCTTTACTGAAAAGGAAGTGTTCGATGCTATTTCTCAAATGGAGCACAACAAAGCCCCAGGGCCAGATGGGTTTCCTGCGGAATTCTACCAAAAATTTTGGGAGGTCATTAAGATTGACTTAATGCCAATGTTTGCACAACTTCAACATGGAGATCTTCCTCTGTACAAGCTAAATTTCGGGGTAATTACTCTACTGCCCAAAAAAGAGGATGCTTCTCGCATTGAACAATATAGGCCCATATGCTTATTGAATGTAAGTTTCAAAATATTCACTAAGGTGGGGACAAATCGGGTGTCGTCTATTGCACATAAAGTTATTAAACCATCTCAAACAGCTTTTATCCCTGGGAGGAACATTCTTGAGGGAGTAGTTGTATTGCATGAAACAATACATGAGCTGCATAGGAAGAAAAAGGATGGAGTTCTTTTTAAAATTGATTTTGAAAAGGCTTATGATAAGGTAAATTGGTCCTTTTTGCAGCAAGCTCTTCGCATGAAAGGTTTTGATCCTAAGTGGTGCGAATGGGTTGCTAGATTTATACAGGGAGGGAGTGTCGGAATTCGTGTTAATGATGATATTGGTCATTATTTTCAAACGTTAAAAGGTCTTAGACAAGGAGATCCTTTGTCTCCAATTTTGTTTAATATTGTTGCGGATATGTTGGCTGTCCTTATTGCAAGAGCAAAAGAGGATGGTCAGGTAGGATCGCTCATTCCGGATCTTGTTGATGGAGGAGTCTCGATCTTACAATATGCGGACGACACAATTCTTTCTTGAGCACGACCTTGAGAAGGCGGTTAATATGAAATTAATCCTATCAATGTTTGAGCAACTTTCTGGGCTCAAGATTAATTTTCATAAGAGCGAATTATATTGCTTTGGTTCGGCCAAGGATGTGCAAAATGAATATCGGAGTATTTTTGGTTGTGAGGTAGGCACATTGCCTTTCAAATACTTGGGTATTCCGATTCATTACCGTAAACTTCTGAATAAGGAATGGAAAATAATTGAAGATAGATTTGAAAAAAAGCTTGGGTGTTGGGCGGGCAAGATGTTGTCCTACGGAGACCGATTGGTGTTGATCAATTCGGTGCTTACTAGTTTACCTATGTTTCTCCTCTCTTTTTTCTTAATTCCTGTTGGGGTAAGAAAGAGGCTTGATTACTTTCGTTCAAGGTTTTTTTGGCAGAGCGACAGTGTTAAGAAGAAATATAGGTTAACAAAATGGAATATAGTTTGTCGGCCTAAGGATCAAGGTGGTTTGGGTATTCAGGTTTTAGATATAAAAAACAAATGTTTACTAAGCAAATGGCTTTTTAAGATACTAAGGGAAGAGGGTGTTTGGCAGGAGTTGTTATCCAACAAATACCTTCAAGGAAAAACGCTAGCCCAAACCGAACCTAAACCTACTGATTCCCTTTTTGGAAAGGGATTATGGCTGTCAAACATGAATTCTTTCAAAGGGGAAAGTTTATGGTTGGCAATGGCCTCCATACCCGTTTTTGGGAGGACGTGTGGCTTGGGGATAAGTCTTTGGCCGACCAGTATCCATCCTTGTTCAACATTGTGCGCCATAAAAATGTTTTAGTGTCACAGTGCTAAGTAATAATCCCCTAAACATTGAGTTTAGAAGAACATTGACCGGAAGAAATTGGGACTCATGGAAGAAACTTGTTGAGAGACTAATGAGTATCTCACTTTCTAATGAGGCGGACAAGTTCAAATGGAACTTAACTACGACCGGTCAGTTCACTGTTAAATCTATGTATGCAGATTATTTGCATGGTCACACTCCATTCCTTCGGAAATATCTGTGGAAATTAAAGGTTCCCCTAAAAATCAAGGTGTTCATGTGGTTCCTGCACAGGAAAGTCATCCTTACTAAAGATAATTTGATTAAAAGGAATTGGGTCGGTTGTAAGAAATGTGCATTTTGCACTGAGGATGAAACAGTGGAGCATCTTTTCATACACTGCCCTTTTGTTAGAAACATTTGGCGCCTCATCCACTTCACTTTTAATATCTCTCCTCCTACTAGTGTAGCAAACATGTTTGGACATTGGTTAGATGGAATAGATAAGGACACTAAAGCACGGATTCGCATTGGTGTTTGTGCTTTTTTATGGGCTGTTTGGAATTGTAGAAATGATGTTGTGTTTAACAAACTTGGAGGTGCTCATTTTTTGCAGGTTGTTCACCGTGCCACGTATTGGATCCATATGTGGTCCTATCTCCTTCCATCGGAGCAGCGGGCTCTTATGGATGCTGGTTGTACCCGTCTTATGGCGGTGGTCCGAGCTATTTGCTGCCAGCATGGGTGGCAACACACTAGAAGGCTCCAAGATGTGTAGTCTTCTGTTAGCTCTTTTTATGTGGCTGGTTCATGTCGCCACTTTGAGTGATCCTTGAGATGTAATAAGCTACTTAATACTTTTTGTTACTTTTCAATTAATATAAAGGCTGTGTGCATCATCATGATGCAGAGGCCGGGACTCCCCATTTCTAAAAAAAAAAAAGTCCGCGGTTGTCGGAGTAGACGCGAGGGTGGAGGGTAGCGATGCCGAGAGGCGGTGTTGCCGGGGTGCAGGCGCTGCCGAGGAGGCGTTGCCAGGCGGTGGCGATAACATTGGCGACGAAGTTGTACTGGACGAGGACGAAGGTGTAGGCGGCGAAACCAGCGGCGGCGAAGGCCGTGCAGGTTACGTGAGGAGGCGCGGCGGCGGTACACGAACGTGGCGATGAAGAGCCGACAGCTTGACGAAGACCATGCGCGGACGGCGGCGACCCGCGTCGTGGGAGCGACGCGGTGGTAGCCTGAGACGTCGGTGCGCGGGGACGGCGAGGTAGACCGCGTGTAGCAGCACTACGGTCCGGGGGGACGACGTAGCTGCAGTGCGCGAGTCGGTGCAGCGGCGTGAGGCCACCGGCGACGTACGCACCAGGGAAGGCGCGCTCGAGGCCGGAGGGTGGACCAAGGCGGCGGCGCTGCGGCCCGAAGGGGTGACGCAACGGCAGCCCGTTGCTCGATCGGTGGTAGGCGTGCGTACTCGATGACGATCTTCACGGGATCCTGCGGAGGCGCGTGCAAACGGCGGATCAGGCCGGTCGCGTGGCCAGTGTGGCGACGTATCGCAGGCGAGCGGGTGATCAATCCGATCGCCCGCAAAGTCGGGGACGCTGCTTGATGATGAGGTCGAAGGCGCAGCAGACCAAGGCGATGACGAAGATGGTGCAGAAGTCCCGATCGGAGCAGGCGGCGATGGTCGGCGCCGGGTGACGGGCGGGCAGATGCGTGGACAACGGCCATGCAGGCCGCCGCGTCGCGCTAGACCGCCATGTCGGAGAAGACGCCTTGTGATCGCGCCGGTGTCGGAGTAGAGGCGCGCGAGGATCGACTGGCGGTGGGCGACGCAATCCGATCTATGATCGGTAAACGAAAAGAGAGAAAACCGATCAAGAGATCGGAGGAAAAGACTTACAGGGCAGCCGATCACAGATCGGCGGACGGACCCTGCGTACGGGGTGCGCAGCCCCCGGCGGAGATCATGGAGATCGACCTCCCCGGGGGCAGCGCGGCGGAAGCGTGTCGAAGACGCCTAGCACGGCGCCATGGGGGCGGCGGCGCTAGGGTTTGGGAGCGGCGGCGGCGGCGCGAGGGCTAGGCGGCGGCTGCTCTAGGGTAGGATCTAATTAAGCTGATACCATGTTGAACGATAGAGAGGGATACGCGGAATATGATGGATGTTTTATTGAGCCTCGGGGGCGAGTATATATAGGCGTACATGGGGTCATCTTGGAGTACAAGACAAGTCAGGACCGTATGGATACGTATCCTATCTATCCTAGACTACTGCCTAAACGTACAGCCGTACGTATACTCTAACACCCCCGCAGTCGTAGCGGGAGCGTCGTGAACAACATGAACGACGTGGACGGTCAGACTGGAGATAAACCGAAGTAGACCCAGAAGGCTGACAGATAACAGCGGGTTGCCATCAATAAAAGAAGAGCCTCACAGTTTTCCATCTGCCTCTAATGAAGTTGATGAATCAAAGGAAGCCATCAATGACAATAAGAGCAATCTGCAGGAAATTTCGGTTGAACAAAATGCTCCCATTGATGGTTCCATAACTGGTTCATCAGAAGTAGATAACAGTGGGTTGCCGTCAATAAACGAAGATTCTCATAGTTTTCCATCTGCCTCTAATGAAGTTGATGAATCAAAGGAAGCTATCAATGAAAACAAGAGCAATCTACAAGAAATTTTGGTCGAACAAAAAGCTCCCATTAGTGGTTCCATAACTGGTTCATGGAAAGTAGATAACAGTGGCTTACCATTAATAGAAGAAGAATTACACAGTTTTCCATCTGCCTCTAATGAAGTCAATGAGTCAAAGGAAGCCATAAGTGACTTGATGACAATGCAATCTTTGGGAGAAAACACACATGTAACGTCACAGACTTCAGTTAGCTCAAGAGAAGACGTCCAGTGTACACCCTTGCATAACGTTCAAGATGGTGCTCCCTGTTCTGATTCTGAGAAAACTGCTTGTGAGGCGGTACCTGATATCTTAGCAAAGGTGAAAGAAGAAAAACCACGGGTCATGCATAGATGGTCTGAGCGCCAAATGAGCCTACGAGACACTCGACAGAAAGTGCCTGCACCTGTGAGGAGATTAAACAGCACAAATTACTCAAGGACAGAAGCCTTTGTCGATACAACGAGCCCCATCGAGTCAGTGAAGATGGCTGCCTCAATGTTTGGTGGTAGCATCAACTGGAAAACGCGTAGAACAGAACCAGTGCAGGTAGCTCACAGCAGACCTTCTCTTGCTTGTTACATTAATTCTCTCAGCTACAACTTAGTAAACTACTGTAGCTTTCATTTGCATCAATAGCATTCTACTTTTTGTAGATTTGTCGAGCCTTTATTTACCACTTACACTCGCAGACTATAAACTTTCTTTCTGTATGTGCAATTAACAATCTTGGTACATCCAGGTGAATGACCACGTCAAACCCGAGGTAGGTATGCTGAAGAACGAAATTTCGGAGTGCAAACAGCAAGTAGAAACTGCAGAGGCTGCAAAGCTTTCTGTGTTCAGTGAGACTGAGAGAACAAACAAGCTTATTGAAGACCTGAAACGTGACCTGGAGAGGGCACAACATGAAGAGGCACATGCCAAGGAGGATTTGGATTTCTTTCAGTTTATTGTACCAGATCTGGAGGAAGGAGTTAGCAGTGATGATAGTGTTGCAGGCAAGGAGGTTTTGAAAAATATCCAAGAACGACACAAAGTACTGGTATCCAAACTGAATTTGGTCAATGATGAGTTAAAAATGGTTCAGGAGGATTATGATTCTTTACTGATTGAAGAGGACATTTCTATTGGAAAATCTCGGGCAGCCATCATAGTGTCCAAAGAGACTGAGAGGCAAGTAGAGGAGCTCACTGTAGAGCTCAACAAACTGAAGGAAGTGTTGGATTTGGCTCGTGCTACGTGCCATGATGCTGAAGAACACAAGGTGTGTACATCCTTAGCTCGAGATGAGGACCGTCGTAAATGGGAGAAGAATCTGAGACAAGCAGAAGAGGAGCTGAGTCAACTCGACAAGAAGCTTTCTTCTGTTGAAGACCTGAAATCTAAGCTCGAGGCATCATCCAACTTGCTGGTCCAGCGCAATGAAGAGCTAGCTGCATATGTGGAGGCAAAGCTATTTGAAGAAGCACAGGAACAAGGAAACAAAGCTCATGAGACCATGCAAGAAGAAATTATTTTATCAAGAAATGAGCTCGGTGAGCACATGAAGAGCATTGATAAGGTGAGGTGTGAAATCTGCGCCCTGAAAGTTGCTGCTGCATCGCTTCAGTCGGAGTTAAGCAAAGAGAAAGAAGCACTTGCCACCATGAGGAGGCTGGAAGCAATGGCAACAATCACCATTACTTCTCTCAAGGTAGATATTAAGCTGGCACAGCAGGAACTAGAAGCAGTTCAGGCCAAGGAGAAGACATCCCGCGATAGAATGGGTGAGTTGCCCAGGATTCTGCAAGCTGCAGCCCAGGAAGCTGATGAAGCAAAGTCTGTTGCTATGAAGGCACGGGAGATGCTAAGAATGAACGAGGATGAAATGGAGCAAGCGAAGGCTGGTCTGAGTACCATGGAATTCAGGCTCCAAGCAACTCTGAAGGAGACAGAAGCAGCGAAAGAGTCAGAGAGGCTGTCGCTTGATGCTCTCAGAGCGTTGGAGGAGAGCGAGCTTGCAGCGAGCATCGCTGAAGAAGACTCTTCTCGAATGATCACACTCGACTTTCATGAGCATGCATCTCTCATTGAGAATTCACATCAGGCAGAAGAGCTTGTGCACGAGAAGACATCCTGGGCAACTGAACAGGTTAAGCTGGCCAAGGAGTCCGAGTCTCTCATCTTATCAAGACTCACCGAAGTTAACGAAGTTCTGGAAGAGCGAAAGCAAGCACTGCTTGATGCCCAAAAACAGGTTGATAGTGCCATCCAAGGCAAGGTGGCCATGGAACAAGAACTGAGGACATGGAGGGAGGAGCACGGGCAGCGCCGTAAGGCTGACGAAGCTTTGAAATCTGAAGCTAAACCTTCGAACACGCTGGCGATCGTTGTTCAGTGCAAAGAGGACAGCTATTCCTTGGTTCACCCGCTGTCTGATTTGTCGGTCAGGAGCAGCCCTGCCGACTCTTCTTTGCACGGGAAGGTGAACAAAACGAAGAAGCCGCCGTTCCTCCGCCGCATGATGATGTTCCTGGCCAGGAAGAGGCTCAAAGGACCGGAGTAACATACTGCGTTTTCTTCTTGACCATGTGTTAGAAGAACTGTGAGGACTGTGTGTATTTTGCAGTTACGGTCAGTTCCCGTGTTTACTCAACTGTCGTGTTGCAGAGCTTTCCGATCATGCGCCGTGGAGTCTCGATGGAAATGATTCAACGGAGAAAGTTCTGAGACACAAACTTGTAAATTTGTAATGTATTCAGTACTGTGTTTTATGCTTGTAACTGCTATCGACTTTGATGAATTGGATGTCCAGTTTGATACGGTCGATGAGTTCCTTGTGCTAGATAAGATGGGTGGGCAATGCATCTGGTCTTGTTCTCCGATCTGAAATTGTAACACTGTGAATCCAATCTTCTGTACATGTTCTTTCTCCTGTACTAGTTGTTAACCTGTACATGTGAATTCAGAGGATTTTTCAGTGGTCTTTGTATGGTACACTTTCTCATGAAGAGACCTAGGGGCTTAACGAAATTCTGTAATTATTATCCTGCACATCTGAATGAAAAAGTTCCACTGATCTTTGCATGTTGCTTAAAAAAAAAAGATCTGAATGGTAGAAGATTCAGTTTATCAGGTAGTACCTGCAGAAAGCACATGGAAATCATCGTGGGGCACCTAGGCCCAGCGCTCAACACCTTGTTCAAGATCAGCTCCCTCGCCGTCGGCCGGCATATATCCCAGGCAGAAAGTAAAAACACGGCAGGGGAGCACGACAGGAGCCGGCCGGTGACGAGATTGATCGTCGGCGGCGTCAACCGTGACCGTGGGGCGCACGACGCCTGCATATTACGCGGTGGCAGCTGCCATCGCCGGCGGTCCATAACATCTGGCGAAATATTCCATGTCGATCGACGAACCCGAGTACCCGATCGTGTCTGTTCGTGCAAGCCACGTCCCGGAACAGCTGCGCGAAGCTGTGGTGCACGACGCCGGGCATGTTTGGTTAAAGAGATTTAATTTTTTTCTGTTGTGCTACAAAATCCGTTGCAACGAAAAAATAAATCCGTTGCAATGAGGATAACCCCTTTTTTTTTTTGAATTTTTCCACATATATTAAACCAGCAAAGAGTACATGATTACATCGATTACAAAAACAAAACTAAAAGAGACTAGCAAATCTATGAGATCTTCAAGCCTTTTCTTCATCCATGACACAATCTTGTACTTTTCTGAAGGCAGCCGTGGAACAACGCCGAAACCAACAAACCACAGACCTGTGAATACCACCGAAGGTTCTCCCTTTTTAATTTTGAGCCGCAATGCCAAGGCTTTGTGCACGCACGCAGCCATTAAATTAGTCAAGCAACATAGGCAAGAGCACCACCACTGATATTTCAGGGACAAATAACCGAACCACTTTGTCGACGTCGTTGGGAGCCGAGAGAACAAATCACCAATGCCGAAGACGTAGCAGCCGGGATAGATATTGCGAGGACAAATCTCCTCGCGACAACCATGAGAAACAATCCAAGATTGATCTGGCGAAACAAGATCTGAAGAACCATACCTAGACAGACTTAATCTTCCAAAGCCACCATTGACGTCGGGAAGGGTATCTCGCCGTCGAACGAAGCGTGGAAGATCACTTATTACAGACGAGACCATCTCCATTAACGAAGAAGATGACGACCAAAACGAAGCTCTAACATTAAGGACCTTCAAAAAACGCCGTGCGCAGGTCCGAGGTCCCCACCCCTCCTAGTACCAGAACGGCATCTAGAGGAGGCGAGGACCCGTCGAATCTTTTGCCGGCGACGACGATGGAACTGCAGATGTCACCGGCGGCGGCGGCTAGGGTTGAAACCCTAGGCCGCCGCCACGATCGCCCGAGATCTTTCGCTCTGCTAATTATTCTGCTGAGTTTGTATCTTGCTCTTGATTATTTTACTCTACTAGCTTTACTGCAGGTCGAAGCTATCATAGCCTCTTCATCGATCCGTGCGTCCAGTTACTACACAACTAGGGGACTATGCGCGGGCTACGCCGCGCCCGTGGATTTTAATTTTTTTCGAATATGTTTTGTAAAAAATCGTGTTGGAATATGAGTTTTATTTGAATTTGGAGAGTTTGCGCCTAAATGATTGTTGAGATTGCGGAAATTTGACGTATTGAAATGTATTCATATTTGTATTATTTTAATGTTTACGGAAAAATGATCATATTTGGAAGGCTAATTTTATATTTTGTTGTTGTGTAAGTTAAAATTTTCAATTCTTGCAACCATTTTGAAAAGGCTGCAAAGTACGGATTATTTTGGTTGTTACATGCTTGAATTTTGAAAACTTATTTGTTTTGTACGGAAAATAGTTGGCATTTTTTTTCCTAGCTTTTCCATATTTTTTTTTTTTTTTACATTTTGTTTGTGTGTATTTTGAAAATGCAAGGTTTGTAATATTTAGGACAAAGTTCCGAAATATATGTAATGATTATTTTGTTTGTTACATAAATTTTATTTTTGGTCTGAATTGAATCTGAAATGAGTTTGAAAAATTGCAAAAGTTTTTTGAAATTAGGAAAAGAAGACAGGAAGGGGAAAAAGATTATTTTGGTTGTCACATATTCGGAAAAAACTTTTTTGTTCGTATAAAATTACTGGTTTGCATTATTTATAATTATCGAAAATCATATGGATTGTTTAGGTTATTTTTTTCCAGTAAACAAATAATTTGGGCATTTTAAAATTATTGGTTTGTATTATGTAGTTTATTTTTTCCAAAATCATATGGATATACTTTGAGATTAAGGGAAAAATGTTTTGCATTATGTAATTTTTTCCCCAAAATCATATGGATATAGTTTAGACTAATTAAAAAAAAGGGGAAAGCTTGCTATTTTGGAAATTTTTAAACTAAGTTTTTCTTATATGATGTTTGTTTTATTTTGCATTGGAGTTTTGTATGTATGATTTTTTTTTTGAATTTGAGTACTTTTACAATTATTATTTCGAATTATAGATTGAAATTTGTAAGTTTTGCTGTTTTCTTTATAATTGTTGTTATGTTGTTTATATTATTTTGAAGGGTAGTTTGGAAGGCAAGCATTTTTTTTTTGAATTTCAACTTTTTTTATAATTGTTGTTTTAAAGATATGCATTCTTTGAATTCTAGGATTTTTTTTTGTGAGATAATATGTGAGGTATTTATATTTTAGCCCATCCTTCTTTTTTCTGTTACTTTTTTTTAGGAAATTGAAGTTAAATTATTTGTATGTGCTTATATTTATTTGTTTTCGGTTTTGAGGCATCCATTATTTGTGTGAAATTATATGTGAGATATTTATAGTTTAGTGCATCTATTTTTGTTGTTGTTTTTTTGTAGCAAATTAAATTTCAGAATGGTTATTTGTGCGGTAGGCTTAGTAATTTGCGAATTTTTAAATTAAGTTTTTTTATACGCTGTTTTTATGTTTATTAAATGCTTATATTTTGTGGTTATAATCTATCTGTAATATTTTGTAAGCACGGCCTCCGCCGCGCTTGTGGACTTGAAAGAATTTGATTTATTTTTTGGAGGATTAAATTTGAAATTCGGATTGGAAAGTTCCGGTATGGTTTTCTTTGCTTCGTAATTTGGATTGGAAAGTCCCGAATCTATATGTTCGTACTTTTTATTGTGTTTGAATTCTTTGTGTTTGTTAAGTGCGCTGATTTGAGAATTGCCTAAAATTTTGAATTATTAAAACGTAGAATTTGATCATATGTTGCAGGTAGGTGGTTTTTTATGTGTCTATGTTGACATGTTTGTCATATTTTTTCCGCTTATTAAATTTAATTGTGAAAGTGGCTGCATTTAAAAATTGCGCAGATTCGGGAATTAATGAAATGCAAATGAGTCTTTCGTTTTAAAATTGTCTGTATTTCGGAAAATCGTTTAAATTCAGAAGTCATCCAGTTTTTTAGTATTTTTAACGAATTTGAATTACATTTTAACATCTACGAAAAACACAAATTTGGAAGGCACTGTGGGAATTTGAAATTCAAATTTTGGTCGTGCAAATTTTTTTTTATGTCACCACGTTGACATATTTGTCATTTTTTTTGTAGGTATATTTAAATTTTTTGGTCTGTTGCAGGTAGGTGGTTTTTTATGTGTCTATGTTGACATGTTTGTCATATTTTTTTCCGCTTATTAAATTTAATTATGAAAGTGGCTGCATTTAAAAATTGCGCAGATTCGGGAATTAATGAAATGCAAATGAGTTTTCCGTTTTTAAATTGTCTGTATTTCAGAAAATCGTTTAAATTTAGAAGTCATCTAGTTTTTTAATAGTTTTAACGAATTTGAATTCTATTTTAACATCTACGAAATACACAATTTGGAAGGCGAAATGCAAATGAGTCTTCCGTTTTAAAATTGTCTGTATTTCGGAAAATCGTTTAAATTTAGAAGTCATCTAGTTTTTTAATAGTTTTAACGAATTTGAATTCTATTTTAACATCTACGAAATACACAAATTTGGAAGGCATTGTGGGAATTTGAAATTCAAATTTTGGTCGTGCAAAATTTTTTTTATGTCACCACGTTGACATATTTGCCATTTTTTTGTAGGTATATTTAAAAATTTTGGTCTACATTATGTAGAATTTTTTCAAAATTGCATGAATAATTTGGGCTCCTAAAAAAAAAAATCTGACATGTGGGCCACTGTGACATCATGCTGACGTCACAGTGGCTCTAGCTCTGGCCGGAGACGCCCGCGGCGGCGCCGAGGTCGCCGGCGGCGCTGCGCCGTGTTCCGGGACGCGGGAGCTGGCGCGGTCGATGCGCCTCGCCGCGGCTGACCTTTTGGTGGCGGAGCCGCCCACTTTAGGTCGTCGGAGCCGCCGGAGACGCCGTCGGCGACCATGGACGCGGCGGAGGTGGCCGCGGCACGGCGGCGGCAAATCCGACGCGCCGCCGGCGTCCCAGGACGCAGCACGCGGCGAGGAGGTGGAGCAGGCGACGGCGCACCTCCCCGTGGCCGTGGATGCGTGCGCCGGCGGCGACGCGGTGGGCGCGCGGAGGAGAGAGAGGGAAGGGGGGTCTGCCGATGTTTTTACAAAAAAATCCCTGACGTTTCCAAATTTTACACATAGGTCCTTCGTGGGTGTTTTGTGGAAAAGTTCGCGCGTCAAAAATCGTGCGTGCGGGTCACCGGCTGGAACCGGAGCGACCGGCCGGTGACCGGGACGCGTGTCACCGTGTGATTGGTAGATATTCGCGTGCTACAGTGCACGCGTTTTTGGAGCAGACGTGGCCGTCTCCTGGCCTTCCGATCGCGCGATCGGACGGTCGTGGTTCACCGGCGACGTGGAGGGCTGGAGAAGGCTGGGATCCTTCCGTCTTTTATATATAGTGTAATGTAATAATGTAATGTCCTAAAAATTGCACAAGAGCAGCTTAATCATGTGCAAGCTACTGCTCCAGTAGTTGTATATAATAGAAATAAAGTTGTCTTTTTTAAGTAGATAATTGACCGGAAATGTTTGTGATACGAAGGCATGTTTGTGACAAATTGTGAAGAAGGTTTTTAAGTACCATAAAATGCTATGAAAAACAACTATATACTAGTAACTTGCTTCTTAATCAAACAAAATCCACAAATATACCAATCCGTGCTACAAAAACATGTTTTACCACAATTTTTTAAATCAAATATGTCTACACGGAATGTTATTTTGAAAATCTCATGATGAGGAATACTAAGGCAAGATCGATTATGATTTGGACGCATTAGCAGCCACGAGTCGCGTCCCAATAATAATCACCAACGCTCGTCTGCTTTTGCACTTTTCCCACACAGGGTGATTTTTGCACAAAATTGGTGATCTGACACGTGGACCCTTTCTGATCGAACTGGAAAAGACGAAATGCCCCTTGACTGAAAAACAGACCCGACCCGACCCGACCCTGTCCTCCCGACGAAACGCCTTCCGCCTCTCTCGGTCGACTCGCCGTCGCCCTCTCTCCACTCGCCGCCCACTGTAGCACCGACGAGAAGGCTCCACCCTTCGGCGAAGGTAAATCCCTGCACTCTACTCTACTTTCTCCCGTTTGTAAGCCCTAGATTTTTGTTGGTCCAATTTGTTGGAACCCTAGGTTTTGTGGAATGGGCCCGATCTGCAAGAGGTCATCTCGAATTTCACTCCGGGAGATGAATTTCGATTGTAATCGATGTGATTTTCGTGCATGCCTTTTCCATTTCAAGTTGGGTCGATGTGGATACCCTATGAATGTACCCGATCTAGTGCGACCAACGCAGGCGGCATGACAGCTGCCTTCAGTTAAAACAGTTTTACAGCTGCTAACTGATTGATCTGTAGTTCTGTACTCTGTTACTACATGACTGTTGATTGATTGTGTGTTTTTCCCACTACACATCTGATTACTGAATGTGGATTTACCTACATGCGTATGCACGATATCGTGACAAATTTATGGCCCTGTATTTGGACATTGACCCGCTATGTTTGTTGCAGATTTGGACCTTACGAGCTCACTTTCAGATATATGTGGAGGACCCGTGGTTTTAAATGTTGGAAATGAGATCAACTCCGTTTATAAATACACATCTATGGTAGGGAATCCTTTGTTGGCTGAGAAAGAACTGGCGCTTGCAAGTAGATGTGGTTCATTGGCTTCAAGCATGCAAAAGCCTCATACGCCATCCTGTCCTACTATCACATATGAAGAAGCTCTTAAAAGGGAACTGGAATATCGGAAAAGGCTGGAAAGTACTCATCCACATTTGTTGATTGGTCTCAGTGGAGCCCCTGTACTGCCCAAGGTAAGCTTCTTGTCCGATAACTTTTCAGTAAGTTCTATCCATAGCGAACGGGAATTTATCTAGTGACACTAGACTTAAAATGATGCCATGATACCAATTTTACAAAGTAGTGCCAATAATCATGAAAATTTCTAGATAAACTTATATAAAGATAAAATAAGGTACTCCATGATGAATTGTCCCGCAAAGTTTGTACCAAAACTGAGATGTCATCAAGAAAATCGTAAAAACAAAATACCTGTGAATAGTGTCTCTTCTTGTTCATTTTAATTTAGAGTTTATCTTCAGCAGATTTGGTCTTGATTCTTATAGTGTAGATTGAATTTCAGTTTGAAATTATGACATTGTAGATTAATTTTGGTTTTAATACGATGAAAAAAATCTGAAACCTTTTAAAATCATTTGCACTATATTTTTAAAGTTGCTGTCACTGTATCATCTAAAGACTGGTATCACTGGATATATTCTCCACAGCAGAAGTATGTGATGACATTAGTTGATAACTTGGGTGCTGGGAAGTATGGTACCAGTCTGAGAACCAGTCATTAGCAGAAATTCACAGTTTCATTTAGGGCACTTTCGTCGGTCAACACAATAGAACCAACACAATCAAGTCCCGGTAATCCAAAAAAGAGGTTTTCTCGATTTAAATCCAATTTGGTCATTTCCTGTACAAAACATGGAGTCGAATGACAACTTCATGTGCTGAAAGCTCAGGAAAGAGCCAGTTTTCTTTAATCTTGTTGCCATGTTCATGATTTCTTGAACACTCAGTTATACAGTTTAGTTCTAAGCTCTAGCAAATATACATAAAGCTGCACATGATGATACTGGCAATACATATGAGGTTATATCGCTTCGTGACGAAAAACCTGAGGTGATCCAAACACCCATGTGAGAACTGAAAAGTTGCACCAATTCACCAAAAGGGACACCTCGAGCTCCTTATCCACGTTCTTACTATGTTCTGTGCAGGATAAAGAATTCAGCTCAGAGAGTTGTATTAGTTATTTTCTTATTATTAAAGCGGAATGTTTGCTGAAGTAATATTTTTCAAAGTAAGCCACTTCTCTATTAGGCTAGCTGAATTGCTGTGTCATTTCATTTTTAAAACAATTAATCGGGCTATTGATTCTTCTTTGACATACATTTTGTTGTCAATTCATCGAGTTGTTGTACCCCTCAATTTGAACTTCTGTTGTTAAAACATTTCTGTGTTCTCATTCTTCTGCATAGTAAGTTGGATTTGATGTTAACATATCCCTAATTGCGTTCAAAATACTAGTTAGATGCTGAAGATGTTGTCTCGAAGCATGAAGGCTAGGCTATGCACTATTTTGTGACTCGTAGATTTTTTTTTCAGATACCTAGAAATGTTGTCAGATTAATGCTCTTTACTAATTTGTTATTGGATAAAAAAATACTTTCAGGAGATCTGTACAGATTCAACGCCTGATATGTTGAAGAGAAAATCATTTCATGAGAGCAATATGCTTCCGCAACAGTCCAGTTACCATTTCACCACTGCACGAAGCCAGCCAGAGAATTGGCACCCCTCAAAGAAAAAGTAATAGTTCGACAGCCTTCATCACAGGCCATTCAAATATCCAGAACAAATTCGGTACCTTCCTTTTGGTGCAAAATATGCAAGGTGGATTGTGTTACCGAATTCAATTTCGGCTCCCATATTAGAGGGAAAAAGCACCAAGCCAAGAAGCTGCAGATTCTTGGCAATAGGAACACTGGGAGACCTGGCAATCAATTTGCAGGTAACATGAATCGTCGACCAAGTGAGAATGCAGTTTCTGAAAGCAGAAACGATGAACCAAATGTGGCTAGTAGCAGTATTGCTGGACCAAGTGAAATGCAGTTTCTGAAAGCAGAAACGATGAACCAAATGTGGCTAGTAGCAGTATTGCTGGACCAAGCAGCGTCATGTCTTCTGGAAGCAGACCTGGTGAAGCAGACCCAGTGAAGCAGACCCTGTTTTTTTGAAGCAGACCGTGAAGTATGAAAATCAACTCTGTTTAAGTATTATGGAATTTAGGGTCCAAGCAGTTCTGAAGGAGATGGAAGCCGCGAAAGAGTAGAGAGTCTGTCGTTTGATTCTCTTGGATCCTTGGAGGCGAGAGAGGCTGTCATCACATTTAACTTTGATTGACAAGTCCCATCAGTTAGAGGAGTTTGTGCACGAGAAGACATCTTGTGCAAATGCACGGGTTGAAGGCGAGATGGCAATGGATCGGTGCCGGAGCTCTAGTTTCTCCGGGAGGGCATCTTTCTTCGTGGTTACCGTGTTCTATGCTTGTAACTGTTACTAACTCAAATGATTGATGAATTGTATTTTGAGTTTGATATCGGCGATGAATTGCCATGACCTAGAAAAGATGTCTGTTGTTCTCAAATCTCAAGTGTTAACATTATAAAGCTGATCTTCTGTTATCCAATTTTTAGTGCGTACTTGTTATCCTGTACGTATTCCATGGTCCACTCCAGCAGAGAATGCAACTACGTTATGCTCAGTATCATGTACATTTTATAGTACAGCTGGACTAAACAGCACAACTTTGATCGCCAAAACAAACAAATGGCAAAGATAAAATTGAGATTCAAGGGTCAGAGTATGAAGAAATACAACGGTTCCATTAGCGCAAAACATTGTAATCCTGAGGCTGGAAGGTTGGAACTATCTCCTTTACAAAAACAGCAGAGCTGTGGTTTCTATCCATCAAGACGTGAAGTCTGAAGAATTACAAGAGAATAGTACGTAGTAGGGGATTTACCGCAGCGTTGAATGCAGGTTCTGTCACAGTACTAGGCACTGCACAGTTATTAAAGGCTAATCTTGCATTATTTATTCTACAGGAATCAGCCACATACAGCTACGTACGTCTAAAAAAATTGTTATGTGGCTGCTGACAATATTATAGTCGATTGAAGGACAGAAATCGAGACTGGGCAGTAGCCCAATGGCTATGGTCACAGTGGCCCACTTAGCCAACAGAGTTCGACTCCTGTGTGGAGCCAATTTCTGGTATTCTCGTCAAGGAGCGGAGTCGGCCATGGCTTGATCCTTCGAAGCTTTTGCGTCCCCCGTTTCCTTCCTCGCCCGCCATCCCGTCCCGCACTCTCTTGGAAAAGGTCGATTTTTTTTTTGGTTGATGGGAGGAGTAATTCCGGCTTGATCCGGTGGTGGCGATGCCGGATCCGCGGCGACGCATGCCGTGGACTCCCTCTCGGCCTCTCCGGCTGCTAGCCGCACCTGGAGGAACAACGCGGGGGCTCCTGCAATGCAAGGTCTCGTTTCACCGTGTGTTGAATATGAAAATTCCTGAATTTTTTGTCATATGTGCATAGCACATCTCAAAAGATATGAAATATTCTCAAATGGAGTATTCGGGATGAGCTAGAGCGCTAGCGCGGCAGGTGCGCCGTCGGCCGGCGAGATGGGCTCGCTGCACCCATATCTATCCGTCGCCTTAATCATGAGATCGCGCCGGCCCCTCCCGGAGATGCCAAAGCGACCGCCGAACGCGGCAGCAAGATCGATCGGCCTGGCGCCGTCGCCGTCACCGATCCATCATTTGGGCCCCGACGGAGAACGGAATGGATCCAGCGATCTGCATCTCTGCGTTTCGGCACAAATATGTTTGCACATTGCAACACACATTATGGATGGCTCTGCGTTCCGGAACGGATCCATCTGCATTTTCAGTCAACTAAGCGCTGGCTATTTCCTGAACTATAATTCCAAAACAAAAAAAACTGTATCTTGAACACCATGGATGGTTTGAGTTAAGTGGCGTGGAGCATGCGCATCAATTCTTCCCTGAACTGCGTGCGACCAATGTGGAACATGAGCTGCATACAACTAGATCTCCACTAACAAAGAAAGCTTTCAGATCCCTCCCTGCTACAGTAGCTAGCTAGCCAGTAGGTCAGGCGGTCCATCAACCACCATTGGAACGTTGGAAGAAGCCAGCGGCGAGCTTTTCATCCGAACTTTCTTAACTGAAAGACAAAGGAATCCATCGGGGATTTGGTGGCGAAAGCAGGAAAGACCTGATCTCCAAGTGACCGATCATCCGTGGAAGGGGATCGATGCCGCTGATCAAACCCGAGGTAGGTCGAGTTTGGGGGGCATGGAGTTGGCTTCAAGGCTCTGTAACCATGGTGCTGCTGCTGCTCTCCTAGGTATCTCACCCTCAACTTTTTATCCAACCTTTTGTCGTTGTTGTTAAAACCTCTAGACGGACCTGGACTGGCCAACCCACCATGCCACGAAGCAGCTCTGTAACTCCAGCTCTGTTATAACAAAACACCCTGGCCTGATAATTCCAAATGCTGGTACCATCTTCAAGAACACATGATTAAAAGAAGGCCTTTTTTTCTCTTTGGCCAGGTACTAATCATTAATAAAGCTAGTGAAGTAGACATGCTAGACTTGATCAAGCGCTAGTCTGAACTTCACCTGGTGGCTAATGAGCTAGAGGCTTCTTTGGCTTGGCGCTTTTCCAAAAGATATTGTCGGCCATGTACCAAGCTTGCTTCCCAGGACCAGGAACAGTACGTGCCACAGAACCGATATAGAAACATTACAGAAGAATCAAACGGCACCATATGCAGAGTAGGACAACAACATGAGGTGCAGTAGGAGAAGAACCTGAAGTGCAGGGCAAGAGAAACTAATTTTGACCCGATGCTAGTACTGCTAGGAGTATTTCCTTGGGTGAAAAGACATGTAGTAATTGGTGTGTAGGAGATTTTTACAAGACCATAGCTAGCTAGATGGCACTCCAGACTCTATGCTCAAGATCACCACTTAAGCCTCCCTTTTTAGGTGAGGTGTAACATCACTAATTCCACTTGTTCCTGAATATCAGATAAGTATGCATATATGTTCATATGTCTCAGGAATCTTTGTTACACATTACATTGAATCAGTAAAGTTTTCTGAAAGTGCTGCCGGATACCGAAAGGAAAGGAGAAAACGAAGCTAAAGTGAAAAAAAGAAAAGAAACCTGAAGAACACGCTGGCTGAAGCATTCGTCGTCCCAACTAATAAAATAGCTCTGCTTTCTGCCCATCTGCTTGCTTACTAAATATGGGTCTGGACTAATCCCCGCCAGCGTTGCGCGCCGTCATGAATCCACGTGTGAAAACCACGCGGAACGGAGTTGACGATTCAGCACTGAAAGATGGTTCAACTAACGCCTGCTCGGATGGGAGCAGCTGATCTGATGACAATATTTTATGGAGAGAGACCAGATCAAACGGCATTTGGGTTCCACAAAATTTCAAAATTTCAGAAGCTTTTGTGTTGAGCACACTTGCATGATGATGCGTTTATTCTCCAGGTCAATAGTGATCATACATTGATCATTGAGTGCGACCGAGAGGGAAGGAGTGGAAGAACAAGATCGAGGCAAATAAACGACATGATGGATATACTAAAATTTCTGAAGCTTTTTGCTGTGAATACTGTAGGAAAATTAGGGTTGGAGCTAATTCGGCCTACCCTTTATTCCTCCGTCATATCAGTGGTGCCGCTCATAATGCATATTGAGTCTAGAGGGTGAGACCTAGGCAATTTCAGAAGCTTTTGTGTTGAGCACACTTGCATGATGATGCGTTTATTCTCCAGGTCAATAGTGATCATACATTGATCATTGAGTGCGACCGAGAGGGAAGGAGTGGAAGAACAAGATCGAGGCTAATAAACGACATGATGGATATACTAAAATTTCTGAAGCTTTTTGCTGTGAATACTGTAGGAAAATTAGGGTTGGAGCTAATTCGGCCTACCCTTTATTCCTCCGTCATATCAGTGGTGCCGCTCACAATGCATATTGAGCCTAGAGGGTGAGACCTAGGCTCCAAATTCCAGATAACTCAATCTGTTTCCAGATAGGACTCGTGACATGTTAGACCAAACACAATACCTAACAGTCAGTTATCGAGCCTATTACTGTTAAACAATTAGGTCCCAGCACGCATGTGTGAGTCATGCGCCGAGTT
This sequence comes from Poa pratensis, assembly GCA_947311845.1. Classification (NCBI taxonomy): domain Eukaryota; kingdom Viridiplantae; phylum Streptophyta; class Magnoliopsida; order Poales; family Poaceae; genus Poa; species Poa pratensis. The sequence continues at coordinate 15,173,775 of CAMZMU010000054.1, forward strand.
CGAATACAAAATCAAACTCACAGGTTTTAACAATGCATAGAGCCAATCCTATGGACAACCTGGCATTCCGCTCTATACTGTTACCGGGTATAATTCCAGCGTATTCATATACACCGTGTTCCAGTATAGCCGTACCGGCTTCCTTAAGTATATTTTCTTAAGTACAATTTCACATCAATAATTCCCTGTTATTTCGTGATACTTCCACATTGAAGTTTAATTCCGTACGATGTAGTTGATACATAAAATGTTGCAAGACACAATTTCCTACAAATACTAGAGGATCAATCTGTCTGTGTTTTAAATTGTGCACGCTTATGTGTGCTTCTAGTAGCATGTCAAATCAGGTTGGTAGTTAGTATGTGAGATGAGACGTTCCATTTCCGTATCGATCATAGCTTGCTGGCTGGCTGGACGGGTGGATACTACTCGCATTATCAGGCAAAATATGCGCATTAATGGGGATGGATTAATGCTTAATTCTTGATCGCTACAGATGGCCTTCCATATGGATGGATTATGTTGAATTCTGTTGCCGTCTCGTTTTAAATTTTCATTCTGTCGCGCCACATACATGCATGTCAAGGACAATTAGCAGGTTAAAATCAAGTACGCCCCCCACCACTAAATTGAGAGGCTAACTGTTAACAGTGTCGGTCGGTCCTCTTTCCTTCAGAATGAGAAGTACATTCCGGTTGACCATGCATCGTCTCCATTGATTTCGATCTTATTCAGGCTCTGTACTTCCAATACGGCCGGGAAATCTCTCTGCAAACACGAGCTTCATCTTGTGAAGTTCAGCACCGAACTCTAGCCGGGACAGAGAGGGTTCTTGTGTCCTAGGCAGGGCCAGTGCTCCTGATCGAGCTGGGCAACCAAACCGTACCGTGCTGTACATATCCCACATCAGCAATCATATCTCAACCTGAAGATTCCACGTCAAAGGACAGTAGCAAGGATTAGCGATCAGATCAGGTCGTGCATCATATAGAATGTTAGAAGAGGCATGCCCATCGAGGCCGGCTGGCTAGCCGTGGTGGCTCGCTTCTGGAGGACGGCCGCAACAAACTCAACAAACGGACAGATCGTCTCTATCTGGGTCACTGTGCTTCAGTACTTGATTACTAGTAGCACAAACAGTATTTTGTATATTAATAGTAGCAGTAGTATTTGTGAAGCGTGGCAAGAAATAGCCACGGCTCCACCACGAGGTACGAAGGGTGTGTCATACTTGAAGCTACATTTTTCAATCGACTTTAAGTTGATTACTAATTCACTCCTTGGTCATTCGCTAATGTTTTTATTGTTTTTTATTGGTAATAGTAAGTTATGTGAGTTATCGATGCTTCGACTAACCCTTTAATATTGTTGTTTACACAATGTGGTTAGTATCAGGTCGATATTAATATATTGAATTTTATTTTAAAAAATCTAAATTAAGTACCCATAAAAGCAACCAATCTTTTGTAGTACCTTGATGTAGAGAATATATTATCTGGGATGCTCATCAAAAAAATACTTCTAGTACATTTCTTTTATTTATGAAAACTCTTACTATCATATCAAGAGGAAAAAACCGAAAAAAGTTCAATCCTTGTCGTCTGTCTACGAAGAAGCACATATCCCAAACACACAGAGTTCCAAGCAGGTGTGCCACGGAATGTCCAAAACAATGAGGAATAAATTTACATGACGAGTTTGTAAAACAAGTATTTACCGTCTCCTTTTGTGACAAAAAGGATACGGCCCTCTGGTATCTTTAAGCAACTTAAGAAGAATCACCTATGCACAAATACAAAAGAAGGCTTTTAACTTTCAGTATGACTTATATGTGTAGTGCTAATGTTTTTATGAATGGTATAATTATTTTTTACTAAATCGACGAATGAATTACTTATTTCTCTTCGATCTTTCTAATTGTTGATTCTTAACTAAAACTAATGTGGTAGGTGCACACTTAAAATATAAAGGAATTCCACTTTTTACAACTTAGTTGTGCGTTTGTGACACATTTTACCCCCTTTTATGAAAAAACCCCTTTATGAAAAACCTCTTAGAATATCCAGCTATTTTTTTAAACTCTCGTTTTACCCATTTGAATATTTTGCGTCTTGTTAAATTTCAAGGCATGTTAGTCGATGTGGCGCGACAACTATGTGTGAAGCTCGAATGAGTGACATTGTAGTTTTGTAGGAGTGACATTGTGTTTGATAAAAAGATATCTCATCCGTGCACGCTGGCCTCGTACGTATTGCCATTTGCAGGGACCAGAGTACAATGAGCTCATCATGATGGAATGTATACAGGTGGAGAAGCGCGGCCAAGAAGGTTTTTACCCTACTCGGGTTGCGGCGAAATCTATGTATTGGCCCTGTGTTGCTTTAGTGTGCGTTTTCCCCTTTTTGTCACATATTTAAGAGCTTGCGTCCACATATTTTATTTCTCGTTTATGGGTTGTATGCATATAGTTATGCAGAGATCAGGTGTAACTTTGTCTCTATTGCCTTGATGCGGTTTTTTTAGTTCATAAAAACACAATTTATCGAGCAAAGAGATGACAAAGGGAACGAAGTCATAGGAGACAAAAGGGAGGCTCAATTGTTTTGAGGGCTTCTCCTCGAAGCTGCCCTTTCCCAGCTTTCCGGATAGGTCACCCCCAAATTTTTGTTAGACTTCCAAATTAGTTTAGCCTAACTATTTTTGAAGTCTAGCCAAATTTGATGGCTGGCTTCTCGAGTAAGCTAGGGAGCAGTTTCTCAGAAAACCCGTACGTCCAGGAAGGAAAAAAAATTGTTGTGACGATTGTAGGAGGACAGGATCAAAGGAGTGGGCGTGCAAGTGAGGACCAAATTATCGATTGATCGTGGAATCATTTAGCACAAATTATTGGCGCAATCTGGCAAAAGAATCTGAAAATGATTTGAAGAAAGAAAATCTGCAGATGATATGTCTTCACTCCCCAAAGCGCGGCCGTGCAGCCATTGGCTCATTGCGAAAATATTACTACACACTGCCTGAGCTCCCTTCGATTGGCAGGGGTCCAACTGCTCAAGCGCCGCGGAATGGAACTGGACGCGTGGCCCGGCCTGAATTCGTTGCACCCGTCCTTTCATGCGTCACTCTCTCTACTACCTTGCTCACCGTCCCCAACCACCGCCTATTGGCCGCCGCAGCAGCGCACACTGCAGCCTCCCTCCCTCGCAATCTTGCCGATCACTCACACCTCCGGTCGAGCACCACGCCGCGTCCACCCACCCGCCGAGTGGGCGCGCGCCACCACGCCCGGCCCTATATATCCCGCGCATGCAACGCCGTCTCCGCTTAGGCCGCAGCTCCTCCATCGCCCAAGCTCCTCGCCGCCGCCCTCCCGCGCGCGCGCAGAGACAGACGGACACCGTACGTACGGTACACCTGAGTACGCCATAGTGTGCGCCGTTGCCAAAATCACCATGAAGACAGGCGAGGCAGTCAAGTCGCCGGTGTTCGGGCTGCGGGCGGCGGCCATCGTCAAGCTCAACGCCGCCTTCCTCGCCTTCTTCTTCCTCGTCTACATGGCCCTCCTCCTCCACCCCAACTACTCACGCTTCCTCGACCGCGGCGCCGCATCCCTCGTCCGCTGCACCTTCCGCGACGCATGCCCCACCTCCACCCAGCACCTCACACGGAAGGTAAGGTACGTCAGTCCTGTCCACCGACGCCATCGGTGGTATCCGGCATTAATTCTAGCCGGCTGCGTCACCGACCGTAACTGCGCCCTGGATTGACGTCGACATATGTTCGTGGTGCAGCCAGGAGGAAGACGAGTGGAGGCAGCGAACAAGGTGGCGATGACGTCAACGGAGAGGATCGTGAACGCGGATCGCGCGCCGATCATGTTCGACGAGCTCCGCGGGCGGCTGCGGATGGGCCTGGTGAACATCGGCCGCGACGAGCTGCTCCCTCTGGGCGTGGAGGGCGAGGCGGTTTCCCTGGACTTCGACCGCGTCTCCGACACGTTCCAGTGGTCGGACCTATTCCCGGAGTGGATCGACGAGGAGGAGGAGGACAGGGTCCCGTCCTGCCCGGAGGTCCCCATGCCGGACTTCTCCCGCTACGACGGCAAAGTGGACGTGGTGGTGGCGGCCGTGCCGTGCAACCGGACGGCCAAGGCGTGGAACCGCGACGTGTCGAGGCTGCAGGTGCACCTGGTGGCGGCGCAGACGGTGGCGCGGAAGGGCCGGCGCGACGGCCACGGCAGGGTGCGTGTGGTGCTGCGGAGCGAGTGCGAGCCGATGATGGACCTGTTCCGGTGCGAGGAGAACGTGGGGAGGGAGGGCGACTGGTGGATGTACAACGTCGACGTGCCGCGGCTGGAGGAGAAGCTTCGGCTGCCCGTCGGCTCCTGCAACCTCGCCATGCCGCTCTGGGGTCCAACAGGTAAGTAGCGGTTCGATCTTGGGTTCTTTCTTGGATAACGTGCGCGTAATTTGCTTTGTCGATCATGTCGGTCTTGTTGCAGTTGCACCGCATACATATGCATGCAATGTAAGTCAAGCGTATTGTTGCACCCATGCTAACCAACAGCCAGTGGTAGTATCCACCAAAGATAGATTTGGTGAGGGCTTGCGGGTTGACATATGGTACTTCTAGAAATCACAAGAAAACTGAGAAAAGAGACATACATATTCAAAAAAAAACCTCAGAAAAGGTTTGCTGATTTTAAGTCGTCGGAAAGTTTTTAAATTGAAGTTGTAATTCTCTGAATTGATTAAGACTCAAAAATATTGAGCCGACTCAAAATTTCATAGTTCCATAATTTCACGGTAGTGTTTTGCTGCACTTCTGCTAATTCTCATTTCACGAATTTGTTGTAAATCTGAAGCACCTAAAATTCTAAATTCAAAGTGGAGTATGAGAGAGAGAGAGAGAGAGAGAGAGAGAGAGAGAGAGAGAGATATGAAAATGGTTAGGTGTTGATCGAACGTCTTAAAAAGGTGGCTGAGATATAAAATTTTCTAGGCAATTTACGATTAAACAATCCCATTTTGTACCTCAATGTCTGAAACAATACTATAGAGCAGTACTCCCCGGAGAAAAAAAGAGAGAAAATATTAGAACATCAGCATCTGATTCCTGACCTGTACTACTGTTTCGGGCGTCTGATCAGCTGTGCTATAAAGTCATAACACGCCACCTAATGGAAATGAGGCGACAAATACAGCGCATAATCATTTCCACGCACCCTCTTTTTCGCCCTTCGAAAATGTGGTATGTGATCACTAGGGACCATTTAATTGACGGGGCATATGTGTAGGACAAGCCTAGGTATTCGGTCGGGGAATTGCTGCCAAAGGCCACGAGTTAATCATGCATCGATTCTCATCATCACTCAGCTTTGCTGTAGGGCTGGCTAAACAATGCTCGGTAGCCCCCATTCTCAACAAACTTAAGAATCTGATCCAGGGGAGGGACCATTAGTTCACCGAGGTTAAGCTAGGAAGAAATATTTGATCACTTTTGTCTGTGTCTGAAACTCTGAATAATCAGAGAGTGTATCAACCAACAGTACTCTGTTTTTGGCAACCACATGGCGTACATATGTTTGCAACTGTCTGCAAGTGCCATACGATTCCATGTTAGCCCTACATTGTACTCCTATATGCTAACAAAAAGCCGGAGTAGCATTCCCATCAGAATGGAAACTTCTGTTGGTGATCATGGACCTATCAGTGTCAGTGTCACCACGTACTGAGATCCAAATTCTGTCCTCGATCGCAACAAGCAGGCAGATAGATAGATCTAGGTAGGTGTGTGTGGCTCGTCCGTTTCCAAGTTCTTCCCAGCTGATCACCTGATCAGAGTTCCCCGTTCCTGTCGCAAGACAAGATCGAACCAAGAAGGATCGATGAACTCCGGCCGCATCAATTTACTTACTGCAGTTTCCTGAGTGAACCTGCTAACTTGAACTTAAGATTGAAATGAAGCTTGAATAATGACCTGAAATTAAGAGGCCGGCTAGCTGGGGCCTCTAGACCTAACGTTATGGTTGCGAGTCTCTCCATCCATCTCATCCGGCAGCGAGTCGAGCATACTGTGATGACACAGCTGTGTAGATACATTGATCGATCGAGACGATGGATTGAACTCTGATTCGATTCGGTTGGTGTGACCGGGTAGCTTAAACTAACCAGCTAGCTAGCTTGTGCATGCACCAAAATAATACTTGCATTGCATGCTACTACATTCTAGCTAGCCGACTGGATGGCCAGGGGTCAATCCGCACCAGCCGTACGCAACGTAGCGAAATGCAAAGTAGCAATGTATGGATCAATGTAGTTTTTTGGCTTTTGTTAATTCGATCACTTTTTGTCGTTGTTGGTTTTGACTTCTCACAGCACTTGTAGTTTGTTTCAAGCTAGGTTTTGGTTGACAGATGCATGAGTATGATGAGTTGTAGAATTGCATATGTGAGTGCCCATGGCCGGACTCCGGAGTAGGGGAGAGTGGTCCACAAGATGGTTATAACAAAGAAAGGGCAAACATTGCAAACTGTCTTTTCCTCCCGGGCATCAGTGCTCCTGCCACTTAAAAAAATTCGAAAATCATATATATGAGTTTCAAAAAATTCTGGAAATAAATACGGATGTAGCCAATGATATATCCCACGAACGTGTAAATTTTCAATTTGAGATACCTTATATTTTAGGCTACACAAAAATAACAAATCTGATAGAATTTAGAGATTTGAAAATATGCATACTTAGATCCACACTTTTGTGATTTTTGTGTAGCTCAAAATACAACGTATTTAAAGTTGATATGTTGCACGTTCACGGGATATATCATTGACCCTCTCCACCATTATTTTCAGATTTTTTTGAAACTTATAAATATGATTTTCGAATTTTTTATATAGGAGGGAGCACTGGAGCCCAGGAGTAAAAAATCTTCATTCGTGACAAAGTTTTGATATGACTCCTTAACTCTAACATAAGAGTTCCTCCAAAAAAAAAATTAGTCTCACAAGTCACAAGTATGAAGTACCAAAACTCCAGATTTCTTCCTTTGCAACACTGAGAATGGCTTTAAGAATGATGCAGCGACAATTTCTAGCCAGCGGAAGCCTAGGCGGTGTGAAATTTACCCAAAATAAGAGAATTGGGGAAATATATTTATAAACTTTAAAAGTAGAAGGAATAGATTGGGATTATTTTTTTGAAGTATAAGAACTTCTTGTATTTATAGAAAACACGGTTTGCTAACTGGAAATTTACAATAAAAGTGGTGAAGGAAAAGCAAAATATTATAGGAATAAAAGAAAATTTGATAAAATCATGAAAATTTATTAAATACTATGGAATTTTAGTCCTCTTAAAAATATGCAATTCATGCTTTCCATGGATTTTACTAGTTTCATATTACTTTTGTTACAAACTCTAGTTGGTATAGTTTTGTAGTATTCTTACAATCTTAGAAACTTTATTGGTATGTTTATATTTAACCTTATTTGTAGTTTCCTGATTTAGTTTGGATTTTGCTACAACTCTTGATTTTTTCATTTCTTTTGTGCTAATTGAGTGGCCACGTATGCCAAACCGTCACTATATCACCATCAAACCCTCTTTTTAGAGCTAGACGGGACTTAATCTGCGAACTCTGGACGATTTTGACACCCGGAGTGTCCAATAATTTTTGAAATTAGAATTTAGGGACCAAACATAACTTTGATAGCAGTTGATTTGGTTTTGTTCCATTTAGAGTACATTGCATTAAAAAATGAAGATAATAAATTTGATGGCATATGTTCCATTTGGTTTTGTTCTGTCTCGTTGCGGAAATTAATTAACCACGCATTTCCTGTCAAAAAGAAAAACTAACCACGCATTTTGTGCAGGGATACACGAGGTGCTCAACGCGTCGGACCTGACCGCGGTGGACGCCGGCAGCAGCAACCCGCGGCGCGAGGCGTACGCGACGGTGCTGCACTCGTCGGACAAGTACCTGTGCGGCGCCATCGTGCTGGCGCAGAGCATCCGTCGCTCGGGCTCCACCCGGGACATGGTCCTCCTCCACGACCACACCGTCTCCAGGCCGGCCCTCCGCGCCCTGGGCGCCGCCGGCTGGATCCCGCGCAGGATCCGGCGCATCCGCAACCCTCGCGCAGAGCGGGGATCCTACAACGAGTACAACTACAGCAAGTTCCGGCTGTGGCAGCTGACGGAGTACGCGCGCGTGGTGTTCGTGGACGCCGACATCCTCGTCCTCCGCTCCCTGGACGCGCTCTTCCGGTTCCCGCAGCTCTCCGCCGTGGGCAACGACGGGTCCCTCTTCAACTCCGGGATCATGGTGATCGAGCCGTCGCGGTGCACGTTCGACGCGCTGGTCCGCGGGCGGCGCACCATCCGCTCCTACAACGGCGGCGACCAGGGGTTCCTCAACGAGGTGTTCGTCTGGTGGCACCGGCTGCCGCGGCGGGTCAACTACCTCAAGAACTTCTGGGCCAACACCACCGGGGAGCGCGCGCTCAAGGAGCGGCTCTTCGCCGCGCAGCCCGCCGAGGTGTGGTCCATCCACTACCTGGGACTCAAGCCCTGGAGGTGCTACCGCGACTACGACTGCAACTGGAACATCGGGGACCAGCGGGTGTACGCCAGCGACGAGGCGCACCGGCGGTGGTGGCAGGTGTACGACCAGATGGGGGAGGCCATGCGGGGGCCGTGCGCGCTCACGGAGCGGAGGAAGGTCGAGGTCGCATGGGAGAGGCACGTCGCCGAGGAGATCGGCTACGCCGACCAGCACTGGAAGATCAACATCACCGATCCCAGGAAGTGGGAGTAGAACAGCTAGCACGCAAGCGATCGACCATTGATGGATGGATACGAGGCCTAGTTTAATTGGCCGCGCCGGCCGGAGCGGCAGCAGCTGAGCGAGCTCGCCGCATTTTGGTTCTCGGTTTCTCTTTTTTTTTTCTTTTGTCCATATATTACGTATATACATAAACATGGGGCCGTTGCACAAACTTAATTGGGTTGAATTAATAATGAGTAGCAACATTCAGTCCACAACCAGGGGCGGAGATAAGGCCGTGGCAGCCTGCGCGCGGCCCACAGCGTGCAAATTGTTTCACTGATAATTTTGGCGATTTGAAGATATGGTCTATAGAGGAAGACCCTCGGCTTACTGGCTAGCACATGTGTTCTTGTGCTAGGCGGGCAGGGTTCGAGACTCAACTCCTACTTAATTAAAAACAACGGTGGTTCGTCCCTACGTTGGTTCGTTTTGGTTCCACGACACCAAAACACAGGGCCGAAGTCATTCTTTTTCTCTTCCCCGTCCCCGTGTCGCCGCCCCAGGCGGCACCGGGGCGAGCCCGTCGCGCGCAGCCCGTCCAACCCGCCCGGCCTCCTCCCGCCGCCGCTGCCGCTGGCCTCTGCGCCGTGGTGGCGGCGGCCCCCCGGTGCCCAAAGGTGTCGTGGGTGAGGCTCTTGTCTCTCCTGGAGGCGTCGGTGGCTGCCTGGTCCGTTTGGGACGACGGCCGGCGGCTGGCCGGCGCGGGTCGCCGCGGCGGCGGCCCTGGATCTCGGTGGCTCCGCTACTCCCGTGGGCGTTGGTGGCGGGAGTGGTGTGGGGCGTTTCCTGGGAGTGGATCTGGCGTGCTCCCATATCCGTTTTGGAGGTTGTGCAGCTTTTCCGGAGGTGGTTCCGGCGGGGCGTGCTGAGGAGGAGGCAGCGCGGCGCCGCCGCGATGTTGGGCATGGTGCAGCTGACAGTTTGGAGTGCTGCTGGGATGGAGGGTGTTGATGGTAAATTTGGCTCATTGTCAGAGTTTCGGTCCTGGGATGCAAATGTATCAAATCGGAAGAATGGACTGAAACGGTGCCACGGCAACTCGGCAGCATCGGGGGCACGGACAAGCCACGGCAGAGAAATCGGTGGAGTGGTTGACGTGGCAGCGGCGAGCGCATGGCAGAGAACCTCGTTCCTTCAGTTCGCGGCAGAGAAATCAAGGAAAACGCTATCGCGGCAGCGGCTAACGGCAGCGAGTGCACGGAAGTACCCGGATCGGAGTTGCGGCATGAGAATGGGCAAGAACGCTGCCGTGGCAGCTCGGTAGCAAGGAGAGCGGCGAAGAAGAAGGCGCAACGACAATGCGGTGCAGCAGGGCAGCGGTGCGGTGAGCCAAAACGATTCAAAGATGACCCGGATGACATCATACAGAGAATTGCACGATATCACCGTGAAGATGACTTCGTGGGATATACTTTTTTCCGTCCGAGCAAGAATAACCCCTTAAGATGGAGTCGGATGGAAAAATACATAAAACGAAAGTTCTTTGTTTTTTTCGAGACGAACAACTTTGTCTTCTACGAGATTTTGATCCGAGGTCGGTAACTGCCTCGAAAACGACTCGCAGGGTGCAGACCGAACAGTTTTGGAAGGTTCGGGTCAAACCATCCGAATTTGACCCAGTTTAGGGTTTTGGACGTGAATCCAAACTTTTTCTTGCACGGGAAGTCCAGCCGCCTCTTATATACATGAGGGGTGACGGCCGATTGATCCAACACCAATCGAACAAACACATCTACTACTTTTTCGTGTTCATCTACCTTTATCCCTCTCACCTTGTATCTTTTCTTCTCGTTCTTCGTTGTTCTTCAGGATTGGAGGCTGCGAATCTACGAGGCTCTAGGGGCGGTCAGGCCGACCTAGGGCAGCCCATAGCCGCCGCGAGCCCTGACGGGGTCCCTCCCGGGCGAGCGGGGTTTCGGGTCTACAAAAGCGCCCGCCGGACTGTCTTACGTATCGCGCTTCCGGCGAGTCTCCCGTGGAGTGAGTTGCGGAGCATCTCCCTCGACGCCGTGGGTACACGTGACGTGTTCGTGTGTCAACACACTTTTTGGTGACTCCGCTGGGGACGAAGCGAACGGTCTCCTGCCCGTTCTTGCTACAATGAGCGCATCAAGAGACTGCAATCTACATCGGTAACATGAATTCACAATCTCCTTATGTAGGTGCAAATAACTCTTATGTTGACGTTAGTAAATCTTTTGATATGAGTGTTGTATCGGCAAACCCTAGTTTACACTATGCGCAAAAGCCGATGCAAAATAATCTCTATGCTTCAAATCTTTATAATATTAGCAACGTGCAACATATATATTCGAATTCTCATGCATCGGCTGCCCCATATCTTAGGCCGATGATTAACGTGGGTTATTCGATAGATCAGTATGAGACACCTCACGGGAAAAAGGATGTCTCACGATTTTATCCATCGGCTGTCGACTCGCAATATGCGGGGTCATCCCCAAACAGGCTGATGGATGAGGGAATCGGCTATGCTGGTACCAGCAACTTGGCCGGTTATTCCCAACCGACATATACTGCGCCTTATATGATTACTCAATCGACAACTTATGTTACAAACGTTTCAGCTTCATATGGAATTAGTGAGACACATAATTCGGCTTCGCACATTAACGGTGTTCTCGACCGAATAAGTGAAAATTTAAGAGGAGCACATGTGCCTTCATCTTCTACCGACGCATATGGATTAGATGGTTGGAAGGAAAAATTTACGGCGAAACTCAAAAGGGCCGGTGATGTTTATCTGGCATTAAAAGAAAATCCGCATGATCCCGCTGCAATACAAGCTTATGAGGCGTATCAGAAGAGGCGTGAAGAGGAGCGTGAAAAATTCAAGATCAAGTTTTATTCTTCACAGTCACAAAGTTTCGGCAACGCACCGCCGAAAGAAACCAAAAGTATCGGGGGGCAATCCTGTCTTGCAGAGGATAGTACCGATGACTTCTCTACGCCGACTCTTGAGGAATTACCGACCGAGTATCGACAAGCTTATGAAACACGCAAGAAAAAGCGTGCTGAGGAATTTGAGGCGCTTGAAAAGAAGCTCAAGGAAGAACATGAAGCATAAAGGAGAAAGCTTGAAGAGGAAGGTCTGCACATGTTCCATGCAAAGTTCAAGAAGGACCCTCAAGAAAATATTACTCTAGTAGAAGAAATTAAATCCTCTATTATGTGCTGCAATCAAGTCAAGCCCCATGTTAAACCAAGGCAAGAAAAAGCTTTGCAAATTGATAGTATCCATGAGGAAAGGAAGAATGATCTGGAATGTATGATTAATTCGGTTATTGGAAAAGCCGAATCAAATAGTACTTGTGCCGAACCTACTGAATCAAAAGAAGCAAGCTTCATTGATCAAGAGCATGGCATGGCTAGCAAAACAGTTGTGATTGATTTTTCAGGATGTAAAGGAGTTTATATGCTACCCTATGAATTCCGTGCCAAAGGAATTGATGAACATCAAGTAGAGAATATAGCCGAACAAAGTTCGGATGACAATGAACATCAAAATAGTGGGACGCGAGATCCAGAAAAGGAAGAAGACAAGGCGTCGGAGAATCCTCTAGAGGCCGAACAAGATATTGTTCAGGACATGCAACCATCATGCTCCACCGACGTCTTTAATAGGAAAGTTTGTGTATTACCCGACAAATTCCGTGCCAAAGACGATGAGCGTCACGAACAAGAAGACACGACCGAACAAAGTTCGGTGAATGGTGAACATCAAGAGAAAGAAGCCGAACAACGTTCGGTCGATGAAGAGTATCCGGGTGACGCTGCACGGGATCCAGAAGAGGAGGAAGAGGTGTTGGAGAGTTATCTAGAGACAGAGCATAGCAATATTGCTCCTGATGTGCCAGCATCGCAGTCTCTCAACGTCTTCGAAGAGGTACGCCCAGCCAACAATTTACTTATCTTTCGATTTGGTCAAAATAATAATGTTGATGCATCCAATTATAAAATTCTTGTGGGTTTTAAAAGACCAGTCGAGATGAGTAGTTTGTTTGTTAGAAGTAATCTTGTCACTAATCATGTCGGTCAACATATCGTACTATTTGTAGAGGCTGGTAGTGGCAATTTATCGCAATCAAGGTTGTTCTCGTCATGCCGGCTAAACTTTACATTTATGTGGGCAAGTTTTCTTGTTTCATGCCTGGCTAATATTTGGTCTCAAGTGACACATATATTCTATAGCTATTTTTGTTGCAGAAACACAAAGCTGGGTTCAAAGTCCTTCAAGATAGCCGATTCAGAAAAATCAGAAAAAGAAGGCAAAAGATGATGCATAGCCGAGTTGGATGACGTCAGGCTGGCACCACTCGTTTTCGTAATTCCAAAGCCGGTATCTCAATATCGGCTAAGGGATGAGCAGTGTACCATCAGTCCGGGCATAGGGGATCACATTGCCGAGGCATCGCCGGCTAATCCAATTATCATAGAAGATCACCATGTCGAACAGTCAAGAGAAGAGCAAATGCCCAATTTGTTCGAGCAGAATATCAAAGACTGTGACGAGTTTCATGACGCACAATCGGCCTTTGAAGGACGATTGGAAGTTGTTGAAGCACAAGCTGATAGCCAGTCAGCTAACATTAATCTTGACGGCGATCAAGTGTTGACTTGGCTACCCCAAGCCGGTTCTTCCCAAGAAGGACATATACGCACTGGAGACGATGGGATCGGGTCGTCGAGCGAAGAAAATATTCAACCCAACAATCTTGAAGAAGGACGTTCCATCAAAGCTGCAACGAAGACGCCTAACACTGGGGGGCAGCATGAAGATCCAAAGACCGATGTCTGCAATGATAGAAGGGACAAAGGCAGTGATTGATACGTCTCAAACGTATCTATAATTTTTGATGTTCCATGCTATTATTATATCAATTGATACATGTTTTGTTTACACTTCATAGCATTTTTATGCATTTTCTGAGACTAACCTATTAACAAGATGCCAGAGTGCCAGTTCCTGTTTTCTGCTGTTTTTCTCTTTCAGAAAAGCTAGTCGCAAAATATTCTCGGAATTGGACGAAACAAAAAGGGACGCTCATATTTTCACCGACACGATCAGAAGCCAGAAGGGGAGATGGAGACGAGCCACGAGGCCGCCTCGCCACCCTAGGGCGCGGCCAAGGGTGGGCCCGCGCCGGGCCCTGGCGAGGCCGCCTCGCGAAGCTTCCGACGCCGCCCTTTCGCCTATATATTCCCGATGTTCCGCGTACCCTAAAAACACCGATCATATTCCACGAAAAGTTCCGTTGCCGCCGTCGTCGCCAACCCTAGATCGGGAGGGTTCTGAAACTCTTCCCGACACCATGCCGGAGGGGAGATCATCACCGGAGGGCTCTACATCGCCATGCCTGCCTCCGGAGTGATGCGTGAGTAGTTCATCCTTGGACTACGGGTCCATAGCAGTAGCTAAATGGTTGTCTCTCCACCTTGTACCTCCATGTTTAGATCTTGTGAGCTGCCTAACATGATCAAGATCATCTTATTGTAATGCTACATGTCGTGTTTGCTGGGATCCGATGAATATTGATACTATGAGCAAGTTGTTTATCAATCTATATGTCTATGTTGTTTTATGATCTTGCATACTCTCCGTTGCTAGTAGATGCTTGTAACTCCAAGAGGGAGTATTTATGCTAGATAGTGGGTTCATGCCTCCAGAAATCTGGGCTCGAGTTGACAGAAACGACTAAGGTTGTGGATGTGATGTTGCCACTAGGGATAAAACAATGATGCATTGTCTACGTGTCATTTGCATTGTTTATATTACACACTTTACTTCATGCAATAATCTGTTGTTTGCAACTTAATACTGGAAGTGATGCGGATGCTGACCTGAAGGTGGATTATTTAGGCACAGATGAGTTGGATAGCAAGTCTATGTACTTTGTTGTAATGCCCAATTAAATCTCATAATGAACATCTTGTCATATATTGCATTGTCATGCACTACTCTCTATTTGTCAATTGCCCAGCTGTAATTTGTTCACCCAGCATGTTAGTTATCTTTTATGGAGAGACACCCCTAGTGAAATGTGGACCCCGGTCCATTTTCCCTCATACTGATAAAACCACCTACTGCAATCATCTGTTCCTTGTTACTTTCTGCAATCACTACTGTTTTCCACACTGTGCATTTAATCCTTTGTTTTCAGCAAGCCAGAGAGATTGACAACCTCTCTGTTTCGTTGGGGCAAAGTAATTTGGTTGTGTTGTGTGCAGGTTCCACGTTGGTGATCGAGTAACGGCGCCCATCAACAACCTTCTGAAGAACCTCCGTGTTCTCCTGGTTCGATAAACCTTTGGTCATATTTCAAGGGAAAACTGCTGCTGCACTACATCATACCTTTCTCTTGAGGTCTCCCAACGAACGTGTGAACTACACGCCATCAGCGATAAGCATCGAAAGAGGAAGACTAAAGTTACCTTTGCGACAATGCGGTGCAGCAGGGCAGCGGTGCGGTGCGCCAAAACGATTCAAAGATGACCCGGATGACAGCATACAAAGAATTGCACGATATCACCGTGAAGATGACTTCGTGTGAAAAAGCGTCTAACACGGAAGTTGTGCGTATCCTCACGACGTACAATATTGATTTTGGAGTCATCTTCATCCGAAGTCGTATGCAACTTGTAGAGCTAAAATACAGTAATAACTTGGTATTACGCACTGAATCAGACATACACCGGCCAATGTCTGCCGGGTGCGTAAGGAAAAGTGCCCTAGGAGGCTGGTCGCTTGGGATATACTTTTTTCCGTCCGAGCAAGAATAACCCCTTAAGATGGAGTCAGATGGAAAAACACATAAAACGAAAGTTCTTCGTGTTTTCGATACGAACAACTTTGTCTTCTACGAGATTTTGATCCGAGGTCGGTAACTGCCTCGAAAATGACTCGCAGGGTGCAGACCGAACAGTTTTGGAAGGTTCGGGTCAAACCATCCGAATTTGACCCAGTTTAGGGTTTTTGACGTGAATCCAAACTTTTCCTTGCACGGGAAGTCCAGCCGCCTCTTATATACATGAGGGGTGACGGCCGATTGATCTAACACCAATCGAACAAACACATCTACTACTTTTTCGTGTTCATCTACCTTTATCCCTCTCCCCTTGTATCTTTTCTTCTCGTTCTTCGTTGTTCTTCAAGATTGGAGGCTGCGAATCCACGAGGCTCTAGGGGCGGTCAGGACGACCTAGGGCAGCCCATAGCCGCCGCGAGCCCTAACAGGGTCCCTCCCGGGCGAGCGGGGTTTCGGTTCTACAAAAGCGCCCGCCGGACTATCTTGCGTATCGCGCTTCCAGCGAGCCTCCCGCGGAGTGAGTTGCGGAGCATCTCCCTCGACGTCGTGGGTACACGTGACGTGTTCGTGTGTCAACAGAGGGTGCGGTGGAGTCTGCTTCTTGGAGGGGGCCGTGCGTGATGGAGCGCGGTGCAGGTTCTTGCGGAGCGTGGCGGACAGTGGCGATGGCGAGCTATGCAGCGCTTTCAGCCCAGTGATCTAGGTGCCCTCGTGTGCTCAGTTCTGCAATCTCTCGATGGAAGGAGAGAGTCTCCGGCGAAAGCTTTGCCCAATTTTTGGTTGGTGCCGGCAATGGCAGCGTCTTCGGGCGTCGTTTACCTTCTTGAAGGCGTTGTCGTGGAGCTCTTTTCCTCTCCATTCGAGGGGCTTGGACCCTCTGGGTGAAATCCCAAGCTCCATTCCGGAGCGGACGACGGCGACAGTCATGTCGTGACCTTTTTGAAGGCGTCGCTTTGGAGGGCGAGTCTGTTGTTGCTGCATGGGGTTTCCATCGCTTCTGGGATCGTGGATGTCGGGGCAGCGGCCCCGGGATGGCGGCTGTGCACCGAAGCGGCGGCCTCGGGCAGCTGTGCAGTGGTAGCCCCATGGGGCAGGGTTGCGGCTAGCCTAGCTTTGGGTGGTGACCTTGAGCGGCAGGGGCGGCAGGGTTGTCGGCTCGGTCGGCGCATCCCAGCGGGGATGGTTGGACGGTATGTCGGGGCGGCGGCCCCGGGCATGGTGTGGCGGCTGTGGTCTGCGGGCAGTGGTCCTGTGTAGCTCGGGCTACATGCATCTGGGTCGTGCGGCGTTGCAGCTCGAGTATGAGCGATGTTATGTCGGGGTGGCGGCCCCGGAAGGTGGTGTCGGCTGAGTGTGCAGGGCATACTGGAGCGGTGGATGTCGGGGCGGCGGCCCCGAGAGCTTCGTGGCTTTTGTGGAGGCGAGGTTGAGGTTGTCGGCTCTTCTCCGGCGTGTCAGTGGGTTCGTCTCGGCTTGTTTCTTGCTGCGAAGTCGAAACTTTGGTGTACGATGACGGGCGACAGGCGTCGGAGCGCCCCGGAGGGTTGGTCTCTTCATCTACGTTGGAGTGTTCCATATCTGCTCCTCTCATAGCAGTTATGGCTTCTTCTCTCCGGCGAGGGTGGAAGGCTGGCCGGATCTTTGCGGAGTGGTGGTTTGAGCTTGACTCAGGTGTTTTCGAGGTTGTGTGGGCTCTGCCCTGTTGTGTTGGTGTTCGTTGTACGGTTTTCGCCCGGTTTCTCCCGCAAATAAACCGGGCACCTTCTTCTTAATTAATATATAAGGCAAAGGTTTTGTCTTCGTTTCAAAAAAAAAGATATGGTCTATATGTAACCAGATGATATTTCGCGAGTTGCTGCTGGAATCAGTATAATGTTTTGCCGTTTATTTTAGTGTAATGTGACCGTATTTTACAGGGTTGTTCAAACGACGCTGACATTTGGTCCCACGATCGAATATTTCCTAAATTTAATGTCGCCTCGAGCCCTCGACGTGACGGTGAGAATTTGACTCAATATTAGAGCGTCAGAACGATTTTTATCCCGCAGTCAAATTTAGCCCACGTTGACTACTGTTGAAAATCTAGGGCCACAACGAACATTTGGTGCTCCGTCGATGGTTTATGCCTCGACCAATTTACCTTCTCTTTATTATATGGCACCTATCCGAGTATCGCATAATCTTCATTTTTTATTTGTCATGGGACGAAATTTGGTGTCGGAGGATGTGCCCCTCGATGTCTAGATGTGAATGTGAATACCTATTTCCGATCAAGAGCTTGAAAATATATTTACACATTTATTCTTTTATCATTATACGTGCAGTAATTTTTTTACACTTATCCATGATGTTCAGATAAGGACTAGATATCTTCTCTGTACAACCCGAGTATCACCCAGCCGTCAAATTTAAAAGCTATTTAGGCTTCGGCGTGGATAGTAACCGAACTCCCAAAAAATCCGTCAATGAGCTAATATGGCCGTTAACAGATGGTACTGTACATCTTATCCCGTCCTTTCCTTTGCTTCGCTATTCTTTCTTTTCTCGGCTCTTCTCCGAGACGACGTTCCTGTAACCAAGTACCAATTCTTCGAGAGTTCATTGTTCCCATCACTTGACCATTGAGCACGTATGCTATCAGGCACTTGACGATATTCTTTCTTTTGCTCCAGATCTTTTGCGTGCTAATTTTCTTATCCAATCTCTTCTTCTTTTTTTCCCAGAAGTGGAGATCGGATCTTGGTTTCCTGGACTGGTGAGTTCGCATGGCCGCCCGAGTAGTCATACACCTCACACGAATTATTTGCATATTTTGATTTGATTTTCTTTTGTTTGCCCTCTTTGTTTGTGCAGGAAGGCTTAATCAAGATCAGATATACTAGATCGATCTTTACCTATTACGTATGTCCGCTCTTCGCCAAGGTATACATCCTGACTGGTCCTCTCCCTTTTCTGCTATTAGGAGGCAGGTTATGGTGTACATGCAAAGCGACGTCCATAACCACGACATGCAATTTTCCATTAAGATATGAGGATCCTATCTTCTCTTAACCTATATGTGAACAAGCATATTAATCAGGCTTTAACTATTTTGGTTTCATGGTTGGCGTGCCGGCAAGTTTTACAGTAACTTGGTCCGTCGTACAACCATGAAACTGGAAGACGCATGACTTTTGTCGAGGTCGCTACCCTTGCTTGGGAAGACATTTTACGGCGGGGGCGCGCTTTCGCTGCCTACACGCCGGCTCCACCGTATGAGCCGGATTAGTTTCGTTGTTTTGATTTTGGTGGTTTTTAGGCATGTTTGCCACTTAAATCTTAAACATGTCATCCTTGTGGTTTTTCTTTCTATCTATATGAAGAGGCAGCGCTCCTGCCGGTTGCTCCAATAAAAAAAACCATGAAAATGATGCGTGGTGACGTGAAAATGGGGCGAGGAAATAAGCATCCATGCCATATATACATATTGAATTAAATTTAAAATGCGTGAATGTGAATGGGACAAATATCAAGTATTTTTTTTTCAGAAATCTTACATATACATAAAACAATTGTTAATTACATCTCCGAAGAAGAAAAACCTGATTAAGAATTCCAAATTTCTAATACAAATGGTTACAACACATATGAAAATTTGTTAAAAAGACGCATATGACAATTACAAAAGATAAATAAAACTTCCAAGCTTATGTTAAAAAGACGCATATGAAAAATTGTCAAATGATTACAAATGATTATTATTTTCACCTACTCAAAACTTTTTCCAAACGCATCATAAAGTTTACACCCTAGAAACTATGATGGTAGAAAAGGGTCTGGGTCGGGACGGTCATACTGTTGAATATGTTGCTTGTATCAAAAATATGCAGAATGTGGAGTCCGTAACCCAAATCATCTTGTTTGAAATGAGAAGAGGGTGATACAAACTACATATATGGGGTGTCATTTATTGCTCACTCGGTGAATATGAAGTTTCTGACCCGTTGATAATATCACTACTCGAAAGATGTGATACACAGACCAATACTTTAGTTTTTGCAACAGGTGAACGCACCCTGACCCTGCTTGACATGTTTCAATGTCCAGGCCTTCCTTTAGATGGAGATCCATACGAGGAATATGTTCCTCGGTAGATGATTTAGAACCTTCCAAGCTTATGTTCACAAATTTCTTAATAAACTTTTTAGAAGAATTCTATCATCTTAATCGTGAAATTGAGGTGTAACTTTCAAGTTTGGTGTGACCATTTCCACAACCAGCAATAATACACTTCGTCTTTATCTCACTTCGAAAACAACACATGCACTTTGCAACTTTTATCGCCCTTTGGCTTTCCTATTGCGCGGTTGTCGGTGGGGGCCTTACATGCGCCTCAGTGTTGTTCTTATGGCCTTTGGCTCATTTTAGGTGGCAAGATCTGTCTGGCTCCTTCATCATTTTCTTTTCATTATACCATTCTCTTCGGAGGATTAGCAATCATCATGTCGGTCCATCTTATGAAAAAAGAGTTTGGCCAGTATATTTTACTGCGGGGTTGATGGGTCTTTATCTAAATAAAACATTTATGCCAAGGCGAAAGAGAAACATCTAATACTATGTTTCGGGTTACAAAAAAATCCAGTCCTGCTAAGGCGAACTTTTCTTGAAAGCGAGTTACTATCTTTTGGAATCCTTATACTTCCTTATCCAATTTAGTTGGATAGATCAACTGTAAATGACATTTTTCATTTCCTCGCGCCGAAGTATGCTCCCATGGAGATGTGCTACTGACATTGATGATATTTCCATAGCAGAGCCATACCATCGTGATCGAGTTGCACGTTAATTTAATTTAAGCCAACAATTGTCGTATACTCCGTTGTCAGCTTGTACACAAAAGAACATATTGGAGTGTGTGCATATGCTGGTAGCATTTGTTGTGACAAGACCAAGGAGAGTACCGGTATTCCCTCAGTGATGCACATGAGGCATTTTCTTATGTGGCACATAATCAAATGGTGGGTTGGATCTGCCAATTGGCCCGCCTGTAACTTTAGCGAGTGAGAGCTGGAAGACTACAACGCATCACCACCTGAATCTGAGAAGAAAAGAAAAAATTATCTTTAGCACCTAAAGATGGATTTGTTCCGGCGCTATCCAAGTTAGCCAAGAGAAGGATGCGAGCTGCAACAAAAGCTACTTCACATGACCAGCACGTGAGTGTACACAAGGCTACATCCTCTAACTCGGTTTATCTTATCTTTACAAAGGCATCATATGTGAAGCCTATAAGTCAGGAAGATTCGACGAGGTTCCAAGGCACATCACTTGAGGAGTGGCTTGTTATTGCTAAAAGATCAGCTCCATTAAAGATGGCTTCGCCAGGACAGCCTGTTTCGGCCATGGTTACTCCCCAAAATCAGACCGTGCTGGCAGAGCCAACTTTGGTGGAGCTGATCTTTTTGCAAGAACATGTCACTTATCAAGTGATGTGTCTAGGAACCTCATCGGAGTTTCCTGACTTATAGGCCTAACATATGTTACGTTTGTAAAGCCAGGAGGAACCGAGTTAGAGGATGTAGCCTACTGCACATTCATGTGCTTGCCATGTGAAATAGATTTTGAAACTTTTGTTACAACTCACGTCCTTCTCTTAGCTGACTTGGATAGCGCTGGAACAAATCATCTTGAGTTGTTGAAGATACTTCCTTTTCTTTCTCGGTTTCAGTTGATGATGCAGTTGTAATCTTCCAGCTCTTAGTCACTGAAATCACAAACAGACCCATTGGCGAATAAAATCCAACCCACATTGATTCCAAGCCACGCAAGAAAATGCCTCATGTGCATCATTGAAAGAGTACCATAACTCTCCTTCGTCTAGTCGCACCAAATGCAACCAGCATGCATACGCAATTTCAATATCTTCCGTTGTGTACAAGCTGACTAACAGAGCATACGAAAATTGTTGTATTAAATTAAATTTATGTGCAACTCAATTAGGATGATATTATGCAATGATCATCAATACCAGGAACACATATCCATGGGAGCATACCTTATTGATGAGAGGAAATGAAAAATGACCTTTGCAATTGATCTACCCCAACTAAATTGGATGAGGTATAAGGATTTCAAATTATATTAACTCATTCTTCAAGGAAAGCCCGTGCCTTAGCAGGACTGAAAATTTTAGGAACCCGAAACATAGTGTCATCCAGGGTCAGTTGCATTGGAAGTCTTTTAACATTTGGAAGATGTTTTCCTTTCATTTTAGCCATAAATGGTTCTTTTAGATAAAGACCCATCCACCCCGCAATAAAATGTACTGACCAAACTCTCTTTTCATAAAAGATAGACCGACGGGATGGTTGCTAATCATCCTAAGAGAATAGTATAATGAACAAAGTGATGAAGGAGTCAGAGATCTTGCGACCTGAAACAACCAAGAGGCCATAAGAACAACACCAGAGCGAATGTAAGGCCCGCCCCAACAACCACGTAACAGCAAAGCCAAAGGGCGATAAAAGCTGCAACATACATGTGTTGTTCTCGAAGGGAGGTAAAAGATGAAGTGTGTTCTCGCTGGTTGTGGAAATGGTCACACCAAACTTGAAAAGCTACACTCTCATTTTCGCGATTGAGATAACATAATTCTTCGAAAAGACTTAATAAGAATCTTGGGAACATAAGCTTGGAAGGTTCAAGATCATATACCTCGTATGGATCTCCATCTAGAGGAAGGCCTGACATTAGAAACATGTCAAGCAAGGTCACGGTGTGTTCACCAGTTGCAAAAAGAAAAGTATTGGTCTCTGGATCCCATGTATCTTTCCATTAGTGATCTTGCTAACAAATCAGAAACTGCTTCATATTTACCGAGGTAGCAAAAAATGGACCCATATATGTAGTTTGTGTTCTCCTCTTCTCCTTTCAAACAAAAGGTATGATGATTTAGGATATGAACTCGCCATTCTAAATAACTTTTGATACAAGGAACATGTACAATGGTATGACCGTCCCAACCCTGACCCTTTTTTGCCATCCTAGTTCGTAGGGTATAAGCTCTATGATGGTGTTTGGGGAAATTTGTGGATGAAAAAAATAATCACCAAGATAGAGTTCCTGTTGTCTGATCACTGGATGACGACTCAAATGCGCATGTGTTTGCACCTGTTGTCTGATCACTGGACATAAATGAATGATGCCATGGTGATGGGTCCGGACTAGTCGATTGTGTGCACGCCGTCGATCAGCGCCGCCGCGGTGTCACTGGCAGATGTACATATGCACCACCGGCGTCGCCGTTCTCCTCGCCTCCGAGTTGACCCCTTCAACCTTACTATATTGGAACAGCGACCATGCATTGACCGAGACCAACCGTCCGTCCCCGTCTCCGTCCCCGGCCCCTCCTCCTCGTGCGCGCGGCTGGCATCCGGCGACCGCGTGCGCGCCCAAAGTCCAAACGTATCTATCCATGAACATTTTTCTCCTCCCCCTTTCCTGGCCTCCTCTCCTTTGGAGCCTCCCCCTCGCGGGTGCTCCGTCCAATCCTATTATGACATTACGATGCCAATCCCCATTGCCTTCCTCCTCCTCTTCGACTTCCTCCTCGCCGCCGTTCCCTCCTCCCGCGCCGCCGCCGTCGACACCCTCCCGCAACCCAGAGGGTTCTACATAAGCTGCGGGGCGGACAAGGAGGTGCAGGCAGGGAGCATCAAGTGGGTGCCGGACGCGCCGTTCATCACCGTCGGCAACGCCTCCGCAGTCAACAAGCCCAACGTCCTGCCCGTGTTCTCAACGGTGCGTTACTTCCCGGACGCCACCGCGCGCAAGTACTGCTACACGCTCCCCGCCGTCAAGGGCACACGCTACCTCGTCCGGACCACCTACTTCTACGGGGGCTTCGACGGCGGGGCCGACCCGCCCGTCTTCGACCAGATCGTCGACGGCACCCTATGGAGCGCCGTCAACACCACCGACACCTCCCGCCGCGGCATGTCCACCTACTTCGAGATGGTGGCGCAGGCGCAGGGGAAGACCATGAGCGTCTGCCTGGCCCGGCGACCCGACACCAAGTCCAGCCCGTTCATCTCCTCCCTGGAGCTCGTCAACCTCGAGGACTCCATGTACAACACCACCGACTTCGGCAAGTACGTCCTCACCACCGTCGCGCGCAGCGCCCTCGGCGTCAAGGGCGACATCATCAGGTACGCATGCACGCACGCACCGGCGTCCGCATCAGCATGCATGGCTAACGACATGCATGACATTGCCAATTCTAGCTATCCAGATGACCAGTACAACCGGTACTGGGCGCCGTTCACGGACGGCAGCCCGACGGTGGAGAGCCACTCGCCGATCTCGCCGGCCGACTTTTGGAACCTGCCGCCGGCCAAGGCGCTCAAGGGCGGGCTCACGACGAGCCGCGGCAAGAACCTCACCGTGCAGTGGCCACCCCTGGAGCTGCCCCTCGCCAGCTACTACGTGGCGCTCTACTTCCAGGACTCGCGCACGGCCAGCCCCTACAGCTGGCGCGTCTTCGACGTCGCCGTCAACGGCAAGGACTTCTTCCGGGGGCTCAACGCATCGGCGGCCGGCGTCATGGTCTACTCCAACATGATTCAGCTGGCCGGGAAGACCGAGATCCTGCTCACGCCCAACGCGACGTCACCGGTCGGCCCGCTGATCAACGCCGCAGAGATCTACCAGATCGTGCCCGTGGGTGGCAGGACGGCCACCAGAGATGGTATGTATGCACTTTGCATCAGACTGTTATGCATATGCCAACAGTTTCAGGCTGAAAATGGTTTTCAGTATGTGAGATTAAATGTTTGGGTGATGAAAAAGTTCAGGCTTCTTCTTTCTTGTGCAGTGGTTGCGATGGAAGATCTGGCGAGGAGCCTCAAGAACCCGCCACCGGACTGGGCCGGCGACCCTTGCCTGCCGCCGCAGAACTCATGGACTGGCGTCAGCTGCTCCGCAGACTCACCGGTGCGCGTCTTGTCTCTGTAAGTATTCAGACGATATAAACTTTTGTGCTCCTCTGTGAGTTGCTAACAGTGCTCAAACTGACATAATTTCAACCAAATTTGCCCAATGGATGTTGAAATGAACAAAATCATAATTCAGTGAATGGTGTTGAATGTTTCTGTGATAATATGGCTCCCTGTTCTGTACTACAGGGATCTAAAAAATCATAGTCTTTCAGGATCGCTTCCCGATAGCTTTGGAAATTTGACTGGGATGCAAACCATGTAAGCTATACAGAAACCAAATCCTGCGAGTCAAATGGACAAAATGGATAAAATACTAATCTTGCCTCTGAATTGTTATCTTTTGCCTGCAGTTTTCTCAGTGGCAACAAGCTCTCGGGCCCCATTCCTGACCTAAGCAACATGCAGATCCTAAATGCGTTGTAAGCTCATTGCATACCTGGCTAGTTGCTGAACTGTTCATCCTAGCATTCTTTTCTTTCATGCTAACATCCCACATTTGAAAAGGCATCTTGATGGCAATCAGTTCAGTGGAACGATCAACCCGTCACTGGGAAACCTCATCAATCTTAAGGAGCTGTAAGTACTGATCAATTTCTCCTTTTCTGGTTCTTTCCCTTGCTTTCTTTCACTCATATAAATTTTCTCTGGACATTGCCAGATACGTGAATAACAACAATCTCACTGGACTGATACCAGCTAGCCTGAAAACCAAGCCTGGACTTATCATGAGGTATGAAGACTAACAAATTTCTTCGCTTGAGTTATTTACTTTTTCCTGGTGATATAGTGTGCATACGAACAACTTATAGGACCGAGGGGAACAAACTTCAATGAGGCTGTCGAGGAGGAAATATCGTGATGCTAATCTGCAATCAAATGGTGCACTTATGTATACAAGAGATACAATTTGAAGAAGGGCGAAGAGTGAAAGGCTTCAGAAATTCTAGGATGACACTGATGTACTATGTTGTATGTGAGCTGAGCAAATGTGATATTTGGCATCCTTTTGGGCCATTGTGTGCTTCTCCTAGTGCTTTTGTTGTACATGTTGCATCTGAAGTATTTAGTTTAGGTACAAATTTTAGGTCGAAGAATCCTTTCCTGGTCCCTCTAAAAGTAGAAGGTGTTTTATGTTCCATTAGAGATTTTATTTAGGTCAGTGACGTGTAGGAACAGACACACAAATTAGCTGATTACTTGCCATCTGATCTCATTACCAGTACTGGTGCACATGAATACATATTACATAACTGCAGGGAAATCCTGATCGTTGAAGCTAACACCATGTCCTAAATCCTACTTGCCATCTAAGCCACCGGTGAACACCAACAAAATGCATTACCAGCACTGGTGGACATGCATACATATTGCATAACTGCGCGGGGCATCCTGGTAGACAAAGCTTACACCAAACCCCAAATCCTACTTGCCATCTAAGCCACTGGTGGACATACCAACAAAATGCATCATCGCATCCTGATAGATAAAGCTTTAGCCATACCTAATCCTACATACCATCTACCGATAGGTTAGTTCTTAATAGTGGTGCTGCACGGTGTGCTCACTCCGCTTCCTCGTTGTCATCATCAGCAGTTGCTCGGATGATATGCACCTGCAAAGCAATTCATTTATTCAGATTATCCAGATATAAACCATGTTGATTTCGCAACTCAATATCATTAAAATATAGTGTTCAGCAGGTTTTTAAACCTTGAAAGTTGTAGGCTTGATCAGCTGAAAAACCGTCGCATCTCCATCCTGAATGACATGATCCAAAGCAAAACCAGCCCAGCCACCACTTAGCCCCTTCTTGTAGGCAAGGTAATTGGTCCCAAAACCTTCGTCTTTGTCATCCACCAAAGTGATAGTGCAATCAACTTTTGGCAGGTAAGCATCACAGAAATGGCTAGGCAGACCCTTTTGATCATGAAACAAAACAGAATCAGTATGCACAAGAATACGAGATGAGCTACAAATTTACTAGGAAGGGTGTACAATAGTGCAGTACTCACCAACCAGAACCCTCGCACCACATGTGAATGTAACATCCGTTTCACAAAGGTTGGAAATTCAGGGTCAAGTTGTGCTTCCAACTCCTCAGCTTTTCTCTCTGCCTCCAGCCTAGCTTCATGGAAGTTGTCCCAGGTCTTGCCAAGTAGATGCTGCCAGATCTTTTCCTAGGAGACCACCTGCAGAAGAAATGGTAAATATGATGAACTTCTGTTACATGATGGGAGAAAATACAGGTCTGGAGCTCTATGTTAATGATAGCACATCTTCACAAACCTTCCCGCTCTTCCCTATCCACCTGTCAATTTAAAAGAAATATTAGTTACTTGTCAGAGGAGTAAATATGGAATTCAGTTGATAACAGCATTTATGCTGGGTTGCTGCCCAGTAGGGACAACTTCTCAATGCCCTTAATTTTAGAAAAAAATACATGATACGAGTGGAATACAAATTGCCTCTGAACAGAGCATTTGGCAGGAAAAAAAATAGTATATCAGAGTACCATACACTTGTTTTAACTCTTAGTAGTTCATAATAAATTGACACAATCTGGAACAGTAGAACAGACAAAAATGTTAAGTAAAAACTGACACAATCTTCAGTTCAACAACAGGCTAACTCTTAGTTGTTCATAATAAAATTGACATAATCTGGAACAGTAAACAGACAAAAATGTTAAGTAAACTGACATAATCTTCAGTTCAACAGCAGGCTGTGAGTTGTATTCAACTCTTAGTAGCTCATGATAAACTGGCACAATCTGGGACAATTGAACGGATAAAAATACAAATCTAACAGCATCTTAGCATCAGGCTGTACTTACAGTTACAGAATGAGCAGCACTAGGTAGTAAAATAAAAATTAAAAACAGGGAGCAAAGGCAAATCAGTTGCTATATATCACATCAAAGGGTGGACCAAATTCATGCATCCGACCAAATGAAATACACGAGGCTAGAAAACCTGTGTGAAGAATCACACAAAAAGGAGGCACATTTAAACCTCTTCCCCAATTAAGCTTACAAATCAAGCAAGGAAGAGGAAGAGAGATGGATACCTCCGCGCAGGCGTCCGCGTACTTGACCTCAGGGAGGTGGGCCAGCCGGCGGGACCTCCTGGGAGGCGAGGGAGCCACGGCCGCCGCCGGGATGATCCTGCGCCTCTTGTGCTTCTGCGCAGACGCAATCAAGAAACGAAACACGCGATTCAATAACAGAGGGTAAGTAGCAGGCAAGCAGAGCAGCGACCGAATCGATGGCCGCAGAGGAAACAGAACAGGGCAAGGAGGAGGGCGGGGCGGACTGACCATGGGGGAGGGGTCTTGGGGGCGTAGGAGGCGACGACGGCGGCGGAGAGGTGGCTGAGGTTGAGCGCCTCCATCTTGCGCTTGTTCTCCGCCACCGTCCTCTCCCGCTCCGCCTCGTACGGCGACATCATCCCCTTCTTCTCGATCGCCATCGCCGCGGCTTGAGCGGTGGAGCCTTGGAAGCGGCGGAGACGAGGGAACTCAGGGAAGGGTTTAAGCCTGGGGAACGGAGGCGGCTGGGGGTTTATCAAGGGGAGGTGGGTTACTCCGCCTCCTCGGGTTGCGCAGAGGAAAACGACCGTTGGAAACCGCACGGGAAAAATGGTAAACAAATCAGAAACCACCGCCGTGTTTCTCGAAGCAGGGAGAAGAACGTGTATGGGCTGGGCCTGTCCAGGCCGGCAACGGAGGAAGCCCAGTTGCCTGCTTGCTCCAGGCCAGTGAGTCACCGTAGACTTTTTTTTTCTTTCAGTCGAAGGGGTGGACTCGTCGGGGGCTGGGTTGTTCACGCGAGTTGACTAAACAAACCGATAGTGGTTGGATCGGCTGCTGGCGAGCGAGCTAGGACTGTCGCCGGCGGCGAGGATGAGGGTGGCGGTGACGGGCGCGACGGGGTACCTGGGCGGGCGGCTGTGCGTGGCGCTGGCGGCCGCGGGGCACAACGTGCGCGCGTTCGTGCGCCGCACCAGCGACGTCTCCGGCCTGCCGGAGCGCGTCGAGCTCGCCTACGGCGACGTCGGCGACGCGGACTCCCTCGCCGCCGCGTTCGAGGGCTGCGACGCCGTGTTCCACACCGCCGCTTCCGTCGAGCCATGGCTCCCCGACCCCTCCGTCTTTACCGCCGTACGTGCACAGTGCTTACTGAACGCTGTTCCAATACTCTTTTCTTGTAGATTTTCTTCTAGGTATTAGTGGTTTCTTCTGGTCTACGAGACCAATGTTCTGAAATCATCAGTAAAATCATGATGCATTGATGCTTGGTTGTTTGATTCACCATGGATCTGTTATAAGATCATCCTGAATCTGTTGCCAGCCTCTTTAACCTGTGTTTCAGTGAAATTGCCCGGTAGGGTAAGAATTAAGGAAGCATCAAGCTGGAGGAAGTTAGCAATTTGTAGCACCATCTGTGAAACCAGAAGGCGTAATAAACAGGTGTGCTTTGTCCTGTGATTAACAGGTCAATGTGGGAGGGCTTGAGAATGTGTTGAAGGCAGCCAAGAGGACACCGTCAGTAAAGAAGATAGTATACACGTCGTCGTTCTTCGCACTCGGCCCAACAGATGGTTATGTCGCAGATGAGACACAGGTAAAATTGTATTACTGAACTGTATTAGCTTTTGTCGTTTTTTGGTCTTGCTAGAGTGATTCTTGCACGACAGCTTAGTTAGACCGAGGCTCAAGATGAGCCCGGCTTTAAATTAATGAAGCCAACATCCCAACAGAGTTCGTACACTCGGCGAAGCCGAAAACAAAGAGCACGCAGGCTCGAAATAAAGATACAACTGCCACAGTGAGGTGGAGACTACAACAGCAGCTACAACTACTCGGAAAGTCTAACAACGCCACCAAACCGAGTCTATGTCCAACAAGACAGCGGTAGACTCGTCTCCTGGTCCCAAGACACAGGGCAAGAAATGCAGGAACAAGAGAGGCAGGGACTCATCCCGGCCTCTCTGACTCGGGCATAGAGCGAACGAATCCTGCTGATCGTCAGCTCCGTCCAATAGGTTCACTTCTAGGCATTTTATTGTCGATATCTCAAATTCTGCTGTTGTTAGCTAGCACAATAGCATACAGATATTTACTTTTTTTCTACTTGATTGCATTGAGCTCGAAAGTAGATTTCCTTTGATAGTTAAATCCATAAACCTAACTTGTTCTGATCATTGATGCTATTACCAAGAACACTTCTGCTTCGTACATTAAGGCCTAGTTGACCGATACTCTGCTAGTAAAAGTTTCAAACGCATACACCTTTTGGTGGATTGAAGTACCGAGTGGTTCAAATTATCTACAACTATGCAGACCTTTGCACAAACTCTGCAAACTGTAACAATGCTAAATTGTTCTAAATTGCAGATGCATCAAGGGAAAACATTCTGCACAGAGTATGAGAAATCAAAGGTTCTTGCAGATAAAATTGCATTGCAGGCAGCAGCAGAGGGCGTGCCAATAACCATTGTCTACCCAGGAGTTATCTACGGTCCTGGAAAACTTACAACTGGAAACCTTGTCTCTCGCATTGTATGGGAAGCTTCTTACCCATTCAATGTCATATTAGTTATTTATTGTGTATTGGTGCATGATTCATACAACGCAATAACCTGACAAATAGTCATGAACAGAAACTGAACCTCAGTGCTTCTTGCAGTTAATTGAAAGGTTTAATGGCCGTCTACCTGGTTACATTGGAGATGGGTATGATAGAGAATCATTTTGCCATGTCGATGATGTTGTTAGTGGACAAATAGCAGCTATGGAGAAGGGCAGAGTGGGAGAAAGATATCTCCTCACCGGAGAAAACATGTCATTCATGCAGATTTTCAATATGGCTGCTAATATCACAAACACGAAAGCTCCATCATTCCATGTACCTCTCTGGGCGATTGATATATATGGGTGGATATCAGTTTTTGTTTCTCGCATCACTGGAAAGCTC
This sequence comes from Poa pratensis, assembly GCA_947311845.1. Taxonomy (NCBI): domain Eukaryota; kingdom Viridiplantae; phylum Streptophyta; class Magnoliopsida; order Poales; family Poaceae; genus Poa; species Poa pratensis. The sequence continues at coordinate 15,204,377 of CAMZMU010000054.1, forward strand.
CCACTAATCAGCTACCCTGTATGTCCTTCACTTTCCAGTATTGTTTGTTCTAAACATTTAACTTTACTGTTTGCACATAGTTTCATGCTTTTGTGTTAATAATAGTTTGTCCATACTGTTGATTGCAGACGGTGCGTGTTCTTAGACATCAATGGTCGTATTCATGCGACAAAGCAAAGAGGGAACTAGGCTACAGTCCGCGAAACTTAACTGAAGGTCTAGCTGAGATGCTTTTATGGCTCAAGAATGACAAACGGATCAAATTTTAGACTTTTGCTCTTTGTTGGAACTGCTGTTATATTATATGTCACACTTCATGTACACTCTGATCTTTCTATGTACTAGAATCTTTCACATGTATATACTTCAGTATGCCACTATGTTGTTGTATCAAGAAGTTGAGATGTAATAATGTAATGCTGAGTCCATAAAATAAAGGAAGAAATAGTATAAGTTTCAAACAGATATTGGCTGATTATATATAGGCTGCAATTGCATAAGTAGATGCTTTTGCTGTACTATTGAAAGCAAGACAGTTTCAAATTTGATGTCAAATGCACCAAAAAAAACATGACACTTGTCTCAGATGAACATTTGAGAGATATGTGCAGATCTTTTGGGGCAATCCATGCTTTGATCAAGACATGGCCTTCCGAATACAGTTCCCTACTGAAATTACCTAATGCCAAACTGAAGCTCACAAGAATGCTGAGCCGAAACAGAAAATAACATGAGCAATTTATGAACATTCAGCCATTTGATAAATCTAAGATGAATAATCGGTGTACAATTACAGGATGGAATACTCAGCTGAGTTCTTTCCATGGTAACTACATGTAGCAGATAAAACTTTGAAGATTTTTACTCGATCAAATAATCAATCAAGATGGTCCAAATCCAGAAGATCAGGCCAATTCTTGCAGCAATTTTTGCAGCGCGTCGGGAACAAGGGGAATGTGGAGGCAATCTTGGCCATCAGAATGCTTTTTGATCTTTATAAGATCATGATCTTTAAACTCTGTCAGGTGGGAGTTCAATGTCACTTGACTGCTCACCAGGAAACGCTCACGGCATTTGGTATACAAGCTGCTGACAGGCATACCTGACAAACAATGCAAATGCGGTTCAGTATACAGAATATGGTAACACGCACAGGGAAAATAAGTTGACAAAACAGGCTGCCCTGTGGTTCTCATGAAAAACCATAACGTAACATACCTTCCTCTTTTTCATGTGCCAACTGATATTCAGCAAGAACTCTAAAGACACTTTGTGCATTCGGTGTCAGACTCTGAAGAACAACAAGGGCAGTTTTTGTGGTTTGTGCATGACCGCCACTAGCAAGTATCAATGGGTAGAACACGCATTCAACTTTGTAAGGTGCAAATGTAGGAACATGGTACCAACTCCACTTGAACTCTGTGTGCACCATCTTCTTGTCCCACACTACAGTAATCAGTAATTGCCAGTTAGGATACCTTAAACAGTGGTGGAATTAGAAAGGGAGGAAGCTAAAGGTGCCAGTGCCAGGAACTTACATAAAGGTGCATTGACATGATCCACCGATGCAACAATGCAAATTTGTGGACAGCAAGAAACTTGTGCTAGACACTGCTGTGTTTCAGCATCACGCAACGCAGGTCCATCAATATTGTGAATAAGAAGACACACACCATCATCGCCATCCTTGGGTGTTTGGTTCATCAGAAACGAGATAATATCATCTGTTGATTGGGAGGCAAAGTTTTGTGATAATTGGGACTTTTTGCCTGACTTGTTTTTTTGCTTCAGTTTTGTTTGCTCCCAAAATATTTCAGCTATTGCTGCTATGACCTGAAAAAGAAAAGACGAACAGGGAGAAAATTAGTACTTTAAGAGCCTTGACACAGAAATATTTCCACAATACAATAACATGAAATGGAAGCTTATGCTGATTCACATAAGCAATTCAAATGTAGATGTGTTTTCTTAAGGTGTTGAAAATTTTACGATCTTGGTGTGCGAACCAACATCGTCCAAAAACTACCTCTCAGCCTCTCAAGTGTTTTATAGTCCATACAACTATAAGAAGGTTTTCATAGCAGCTCAAACAGGAGATTTCGATATGAAAAAGATAAGATAAAAAAGAGGCCACATATTTTTAGTTCCCAATTCTGTTTGCGAACAAAAGGTTGAAATCAAGTCATGGCTGTGAGTACAGAAACTAAAGCTTGTAATGAATTGATCCCTTCAGAGTTTACTTTATTTGCCCATGACGATTGAAAGGTCAAGAGAACTACTTGCGATACATGTTTAACAGATTTCTGAAGTTTTTAAACGACAGTGTAACAAAAGCCAACCATTCTACAGGCAAAGAGGTCAATATTAAAACAAAATGACATACTTGCTTCAAGTTGATGGACGGGAGATACCCATTGACCACAATGACAGTGAAATCAGTCAATGTCGTGGATGCAAAATCCTCAAGCAACAGCTTCTTCGACCCAAACCCATACATCAAGAGGCCGAAACCGCACCTACAGCAGAGCATTGCAGCCAATCAGTTCGATCAATCAATATTTGGTACGACCAGAGATGCTTCTTATTAGCATTGGGACAAGAACAAACCTCAGCTCGAAGAGCCAGTTGCGGTATTGATCCTTGTAGCTTCTGGTGAGGGCGTGGATCTCCTTCTCGTGCTTCGGGGGAATCTCGGCGAGGGATGCTCGCAGCACCTGCGCACGCAGATCCCATATCAGCAAATCGTAGCAAAATAAAGGAGGGTCTGGAGAGGCGGGAAGGTAGTCGGGGGTTTGCGGGATGAGGCGGATTGCCCCAGACCTGCTCGTCGACGAGGTTGAGATCGGAGAGCTTGCCGGCGTCGGCGCGGGCTCGCTTCTTGCCGGAGGAGGGCTCCTTCTCCTTGGCGAGGAAATAGCTCCTGGAGAAGCCCGCCTCCTCCTGCTCGTCCTCGGAGCCGGAGCTGGCTGCTGCCGACGCCGCCGCGTGGCCGCCTCTCGGAGCCATAGGAACTCGCTTCCTCTTGACCTCTTCCTCCGCCGCCAACAGCCGCCGCAAGGATGGAGGACCTGGAAGGGGCGCACGGGCGGTTAACCTGCGGTGCCTATTGCCGTTCCCGCGCTTCCTTGCCTCTTCGCGCGGGAAATTGCTTTGCGGGCCGGGCTAGCGAGGCGGTTTTCTTCGGCCTTGTACAGTTTTTTCTCCCGAAAATAATTAAATACTCCCTCTAATCCAAATTAATTGACGTGAAAGTTGATCTAAATCAGTAGAAATTTATTTACGGCGAGAACGGGGCAGTAGAATGGCTAGGTTAGCACTTAGCAGGGTTGAACCAGCGACCAGGGTTCGACTCCAGTGTTGATCGAATTTCTCTGCTGTTCTTCCTAATAAGGAGGCCTAGAAAATTAATACCACAAGAGAGCATTTTTGTAAAAAAAAATTATATACGGCTGACAATAAAATCGGATAGGAGGGAGTAATATGTACAGTTTTCTGCACAAACTTGTCTTTTGGCCAAAAGAAAAACCCACTTTCTTTATATAGATAGATTCGATGAGTTATAAGTCTATTTTGTATAAGAGCCCCCCGAGCCGATCTTATCTTGGCTCGCAAACCCCCACTTTGTCTATGAAGAGCTAATCTAATCGTATTTTTTTCTATAATGGATTTTTTATGTGGAATACTAATGGAGCATGAAAATATTACCAGAAACCAAAATACAAATTTTCCCTCAATAAAATACAAAGTGATCTCATTTCTTGTAGCAGATCTATTTTAGCACCTGAACTTTCTTGTAGCCGAAATCAAATACTCATCGGCGGCCCATAGAGGCGGTGACAGGCTATTATTTAGCGACGATTCATAGATACATGAGGGAGAAATGGATACAACATTTGGAGGCACGAAGTTTTCGCGAATGTGAATCACTTCAATTGCGTACATTTGTAAGATAAACTACCCCAATGAGACCTGATTCTTCAAACAGATCAAACTGCTTTCCATGGGCCACGATGCTCTGCGCCTCTGCCCCAGCAATGCTTCTACCACCTGATGGTTGCCCATGAGCAGCGTGGGGAAGTGCGACAGCTTTTGCTTGTAATCGCAAATTGCTGCATGTAAGGTAATGGCATCAGAACGTAGAGGTAAAAATGAAGTTGGGCTCGGCATATGATCAGAATGCTGAAGAACTAGACATATACTTGACAGAGATGATATATTCATGTCATAATATTATAGATCGGCAATCACTCACCACAGGCAGCTAGGATTAATTAAGTATGATGTCTGGTAATAGGTGCCACAGTGCGTCCTGCGTATCCAATCTGCCAAACAAGGAGGAAAAGGTATAAAGAAAACACGCTGGCACACTGTAATAAGTAATTAAACAATAACATAATAGTTTAATTCAACCAATGAAGCCCAACACTGTATTAGCGCATATTACCAACAAGATGAATAGGTACTTTGACCGGGGTGTCGCCTTCGCTTGCTATAGCAGAGCTTGTTTTGGTATATCATGTTGTAATACTTTACTCAAAGCCCAATAATCAACACTGACAATCTCAAGTTCGAAAAAATAACAATTATATTACAGGAAAAGTGTCAAATGAAGGCTCCACGTTCACTCCCGAACAATTACACTATTTACTAACAGTATATAGTATAATAAATAGTACTCCCTCCGTTCACAAAAGGATGTCTCAACCTAGCTCAAATTTGTATGTATCTAGACATGATTTAGTGTGTAGATACATGCAAAGTTGAGCTAGGTTGAGACATCTTTTTGTGAATGGAGTGAGTATATAGAACTCGTGCAAAAGAAAAAAGGGCAAAAGTCAATTCTACAACTTGCCTTTCATCTTCATAAGCTCCTGATTACGCAGAACAGTAATCCAAGTCACATCGCTGTTCGTGGCCACATTGACACTAGTGTCATAGGAGGTATATTTGCTGCCCATCAGTCCATCACCATGGTCCGCAGCTTCCCCACCCCACCCCTCTCCTGCAATAGCACCATTAGGTTAAAAGCATTGTATAGGTTTCAGAAGGGACTCCTTTTTAACTACACTAGTATTTATGCACGCGCACGCGTCTCAACAAAATATTTGTCTTTCCTTCAACTCTCTTATAAGCAAAGTAAAGACACATTATGAATTCATGACAAATTGAGAGACAATGTAAGAGTTGAAGGATTATGTGGCTCTGCAATGAACAATCACAAATCAGCTTGGTAACAAAAACTAATTCTCCTATAGCTGTCAGATTTACTAAGAACAAACTACTCTGCTTTGTAGTCACACTGTTTGAAAATATGAGATTTGTATGCTAGGGTAGTAAGGTGCATGATCTATTTCACCTGTACATTGAACATGAACATGGTATCACGTCAGAATGATTATTGAGAATCATGCTACATGGGAAATAATATAAGCATTGCCATGAGATGTAATTATGATCTGTAAGTGAATGGACTTCTAAATTTTCCATCTTTTGGCATGATACAATACATAAGCAGCGCCTCTGGCTCGAGCACATCAAGTCATAGTGTGGTAAAAGCTATACTAACTGCATCAACAAACACTGCATATTCTGAATTGCATCAGCGAACACTGCATAGAAAAGAAGAGTAGACGCACCTGGCTGTGGAAAGGAGCTGGGCGGCGTTGAAGTCCCACCTGGAAGTGGAAGAGCTGGGCGCCATCAAGGTCCATGGCGTGGGATTGCTGACCTGGGCGCCGTCTAGGAGAAGGTGGTGTGAGAAGTCGGCGCCTGGTGTCCAAGTTTATAATTGAGGATCGGGCGGCCGCCGGGTGCAGTACATCGAGCAGGGGCGGAAGTCATAGTGCACGCGGGCTCGCGTGCAGGCTCGAGCGGTGGCGTGCAGAGCGGAGGCGGCTGGCACGCTCGTGTGGTGGCCTGCGGTGGGGCGGCTGGGGGCACGCTCACGTAGTGGCGGGCAGTGCCACGGCGGCCGGCACGGCTCGCGTGTTGGCCTGCAGTACAGCGGTGCGGGAACGCTGGTTTGGTGGCGTGCAGAGCGGCGCCAAGTGGTGGCGTCGGTCCTGGCGGCGAGAACTGGGACAGGATGGCACCGGCGATGGGCAGGGGCGCCGGTGATGGGGCAGGCGATGGTCGCTACTCGGCCGCAGCATACAGGGCGGCAGCGCCGCCGAAACGTGCAGGGCGGCGTGCGGCCGGTGGGTGCGCGTGGAGGAACTGGCGATGGCGTGGAGCTTGGCGGCCGCGGGGTTCCGGGGGATTGGATCGGGGAACTATCGCAGTTTTTTTCCACGGCGGGTTGATTTCTTTTTAGTGGTGGCAATGCTCGTAAATACATGAAACTGAAAAGGTGGATTGATCTGAAACGTTGATCACATATTGAACGGCATAAATTTAATGTATCACCACAGCGCAACACAAGTTTGCTCTTTTAATATTACTAGTAGTTAGGCACGTGCAACGCACGATCCCTGTATTTTTCAATATATATGAACTCCGCATAAGCATTAATAAAGTATGTTTTGCTTTTGAATATTACGGTTAAGAACAGTGTTATTTGACAATTAACCCATTTAGTTAAATATATTACATATTTTGATTATATTCCTATTCGAGCATCTCCAACAATTTTTAAAGAAAATTCATTCAAAATAATACGCTTTCGTCCTATGTTGAAATTCGTAATCAGAACTAAATTTACTCATAAAAACTGACGTCGGGACAGAGATCGTAAGAAATAGAAAAGAGAAAATCTCACATTTAGCAAATTATTTGATTTCCTTTCTGATGTTTTTGTTACTAACACATATGTGGTCATATTAATAGAATATATATACTGTATTTAGTCTACGCCAAATAAGTTTGTATGTTTGATAAATCGAATCGACACTGAAACATGCTTGCATCAGTGCATTGTTGTACCAAATATAAGGTTACATCAGTTATATTGCTCTAATGGTACTATTCTATGCAAAGTTCACACTCCGATTAATCTATCTTTTTCTGCTTAAGAGCCGTAGTCAGTCCATAGTGTTTGTGTACTACCTTTAGCTTCAGAGAAACAGAGCAGGTTCGTGCTTCTCTTCACCTCCCAGCGGCCCTCAGGAAAGTGCTCCACGTGTGGAGGAGCAGCGACGATCCATTGATTGTTTTTTGGAGAGTTTCTCCATGATAACGCCGAGTATAGATGCACTTCGCGGTGCCCATGGCCGGGGGTGTCATCAACGCAATCAACACCGCCTCGATGCCGTCGGCGTAGCTGCCATCCTGAAGCGCGCAGCGCCCAAACTGTTCTTTGTCGACTACCAATACATCCGCGTGGCCACCGAGGCCCTCAAGAGCATCACGGACTCCAGGTTCTTGCCGCTGCTGGTGGTGATCGACGACATCGAAGCGCCGACGGCGACGTGAGTCGTGGAGCTGGAGTACGAAGATCTCATGGCGCACGGCGACCTGGCGAAGCACCCGCCGCGTGACGTCGTGGACGAGTGGGACACCATCGCGCTCGCGCTCCACTACACCTCCGGCACGACGTCGGCGCTGAAAGGCGTCGTGTACAGCCACCGCGGGGACTACCTGAGCACTGTGGGGCTTCTGCTCCAGTGGGGCGTCGGCTATGAACCGGTGTACCTCTGGTCGCTCTCCATGTTCAACTGTACCGACTGGACCTTCACGTGGGGTGACGTCAGACGCCATGGTGTGCGAGTGGCGGGAGCGTTGGACGCGCTGCCGGCGCCGGAGAGCGTGGCGCTGAAGGCGCGGCAGGGCGAGAGTGCGCTCTCCTCACGGCGGCGACGACATGCTCGCGCGGGGCGGCGGGGAGGCTGTCGCAGCGGGATGACGAGGGCTATGGCATGCTCGTGCAGGCCGGCTGGCAGGCTGTGCTGGAGGCAGTGGAGGGGACGTCACGACGGCGGAGGTGGATCCGACATGCTCGCACTGCGCTCGTGCAGCAGGGCGGTGGCAGCGGTTGGACGAATTGATCTGGCCGACGTGCGCCCATGTCCACAAACCGTTTGTTTTTTTACCGGTGACAGAATCTCTGTAATTAACACGAAAGTGAAAAGGTGTGTTGAGTTGTCAAACATTGGGATGATCTGGATCGTTGATCAGATATTGAACGACTTAAATTTAATGTATCCCGAACATACAGGGCGGCAGCGCCGCCGAAACGTGCAGGGCGGCGTGCGGCCGGTGGGTGCGCGTGGAGGAACTGGCGATGGCGTGGAGCTTGGCGGCCGCGGGTTCCGGGGGATTGGATCGGGGAACTATCGCAGTTTTTTTCCACGGCGGGTTGATTTCTTTTTAGTGGTGGCAATGCTCGTAAATACATGAAACTGAAAAGGTGGATTGATCTGAAACGTTGATCACATATTGAACGGCATAAATTTAATGTATCACCACAGCGCAACACAAGTTTGCTCTTTTAATATTACTAGTTAGTATGCACGTGCAACGCACGTCACTATAAACATTAACCATGAAACTTTTTTATCATTTCGCAGAGCACAATTTCACTAAAATTCAGACATTGTCTGATTACAATAGCAAACAAACATAGTGAAAACTTACTTATGGTAATGCCTTCTTAGACAATTATTTTGTTTTTAAACAAATACTTACAAAAATTATTTACATATTATGACAGTTGCACTTTAAATCCCAACAAGGTTCAAATAATTCCTGGAATTTAATTTAGCATAGTAGAAGTAAGGTGGCCCACCAGTTCCTTTCATCCATCTACTTATTTAGTTTAAAGACCAAATCAGCCATCTACTTATTACACTACAGATAGATGATGGGTCTGATTCCGCTCAAGCTAAAATGCCACTTACAATCCAAAAAAGAAGAATGTTCGACCTGTAAACGACTGGTGTAATAACAACAAAAATACATGTTTTTTGGCACTATGTTTTAATGTTGCATAACATCAACACCTAAACTCATGTGAGTAGACTGTTAGTTACAAGGAAATTTTAGAATATGCTTTTGCATACAACAAAATGGTTCAAAGATTGATCAAGCAATTGTGCTTCAACAGAAAAAATTGTTTGTTACAAAGATGATCAGATCGTGAAAGCTTCGATTAATCTTCAATCTTGTGCATTGTCTCAAATAACCGTGTCGCTGAGCAAGGAACTTGGTACAAACTCAGTGGGAACGCCGGCAACTCCCCGGGATCAAATCCTAGGGATAATTTGTTAAACATCTTTTTCACAATAAGAAGGATTCAATATTAAAACAATACTACTAATTTGTGAAAGATGGTTCAGCAGAACCGGATGCAGTTTACGTGGTACCCAAAAAATAGAAATAACTGTCATGCTTGCATTAATGGATGTACATATAAGATTCACATAGACCATAAGATTCAGGTAATATGGTCACAGAAAACAGTGAGATGTTATATCAAAATGCATCATAAAAATATATTTTCTAAATGACAAGTCAAGTGGTTACTCAATAAATACGATATAACATGAACAGAAATGAAGATAATGATTTAATATCTACTTTACGTAAAAAGCATAAAGAAAAAACTTTAACAACTTTAGTGCAAAAAGAAGTCACCAAAATAGATGAGACAATAGAGCTGTAACAAAACCAGAAGGTACGTAAGGAGCAGAAATATTCTTCAAGAGAATAAGTGAACAAATACCCGCCCCCTCCGAGCAAATTTGAACAAAGGAATCGAACTGTACAAATGACGCCCACTTTGAATCTTCTGACATTGACCTTGCACATGACAATGCACTGAAAATGAATGAGTTGATGGAGATGTTTGTGGGCAATAGGAGTTAGCTAGCTACAACATACAGAACTAACCTCTACGTAAGGAGCAGAAATATTCTTCAAGAGAATAAGTGAACAAATACCCCCCCCTCCGAGCAAATTTGATCAAAGGAATCGAACTGTACAAATGACGCCCACTTTGAATCTTCTGACATTGACCTTGCACATGACAATGCACTGAAAATGAATGAGTTGATGGAGATGTTTGTGGGCAATAGGAGTTAGCTAGCTACAACATACAGAACTAATCTCTGTTAGAGGAGAGATGTCAGTAATCAAAAATATTCAAGAGAACAACTGTACAGGTGAGATATGGTTGGCACCTTCTTGAGTGGATTATAGATGAGTCGAACCACGGCCAAACACATCATACATAAGAAAATAAAATAAAAAGAATGTACTAAGCATGAATGCAATTTGTGCCGCGGTACTCTGGAGCATTTGGAAAAACCGTAATGCCTTGATATTTGATAACCAAACTTGGCTTTACATGAAACAAATTTGGTGGCTTGTGCTCAGGACAACAAAGAAATGGAGGCTGCTTTTCAACCATCCCATGGTGGAGGAGATCGACAGGTTCTCCCTGTTCGTATCGAGACAGCTCCAGGAAAAACCTACGCTACCGTGGGGGTGAACTCAGAAGATGAAAACCTGTCGCTGTCCTCACTGGTGGCTTCGCTCCCTCCGACGAAGAACTCCATCGCTGCTCCAAACACACCTCCCAGCTGCACGAAGACAGTGGTCCACTCGCCAATGACGCCTTTCTGGCCAGACCGCTGGGGGAAGCCACTGCTGCCTTCCGACGGACTGCCACCCCAGGAAGCAAAAGCCAAGCTGTTGGAGATCCTGGAGCAGCGCAGATCCGTGTGAAATACTGCATGCATGCTGTGCTCTTTGTCGAGTTTTAGTTTCACCAGCAAGAACTACTCTTCAGTTTACCTTTGCTATTTGTAACCTGGCTCTTATAGCCCGTCGGTCGTTGCTTTTCCTGTAATGTTGAACCTTTAGTTCTATTCTGTCGTTCCCCAGAACCTTAGTTTGCATCCAGGTTAGCTATCTGTAAGCACAAAAACTCTGGTTTCGTTGATGAAATGGAACCGGGGCTCCCCTCCCAGCGTCCCTATTGATCTAAAAAAATGTACTAAGCATGAAAAGAGAGCAACTTACACCTTGCACCTCAAGTTTCTTCATAGACAACGGGAATAACGCCAGAGGCTGAGCATTATTGCTAATGCTTCAGATAAACACAGCGCTGCTAGAACCATTTTTGCATGCTCTGTTGAGAGCAAGTGTCAAGTGACATCTGAAAATCTGAAACCATGTAGTCAACAATTGGAGGAGAGTATTCTCTGGCATCTGATGATCAACTTTAACACATGACACTACATCACCAATCAATCTACAGGAAGTAAAAGGGAGAAGAAAATATGTTAGTTCATATATTGAAATCGAGGGAAGATAATACATTAAAAAAACTTCCAAGACATATATTAAACCTAGAAGGCATGCCATTCTGCACACACAAATTGGATAAGCATATAAATGCAGAAGACAAATGGGATAACTCTAACCTGCAGGTTTTGACAGTTTCGTTAACACGACAAACCAAGCTAGGCATTTCTACAAACACCTCGTGAGCAATCACGCAATCTAAGCTAGGGATTTCTACCAGCACATCGTGAGAAACCAAACACAGTGCGGGTACGCCTAGCCGCCTAGACCGAGGATTTTCAAAAGACAATATCAATAGACAAGAGCTTACCAATAGCAGCGACGGATAAACACCCGCTGCCGGCGACCTTGACAAGTTGTCCCTCCATGATAACAGCGATACATGAGAACCCCGCTAAAGGCGCTGCGAGAGACGGGACAGCGGACGGTGGCGCAGGGACGTGACGGCGGACGGTGCCGCAGCGTAGGTGGGTTCGCGTGGGAGGCGGCGTTAGGCAGGCAAGCTCGCGAGCGCGGGTAGGATCGTGCGGCGGTTGCAGAGCGGGGACGGCGGCGACAGGCAGGCGGCTGTGAGCCTGTGAAGATGGTGCGGGCGGCGGGCCGGCGGCGTTGACAAGGAAGAAATTGTGATAGATTGGTTCGAGGTCGTCTTTTTTTTTCGCGGTGCGCGGAACGTTTCGACTGCGGCAGAGTTTCCGTCCGCCCATGTAAATTGGTACGCGCACTTATGACATCAGATTAGATTAATCTGGGCCATCAGATCTGACTAAGCGAGACAATCCGGCGGTACTAATCAGACTGGTAGGTTTTGTGGGGGGCTGTAGGAAAGAATAAGTTTGCTTTTTAATAGTAGTAGAGAAGTATAGATACCTCCTTCTAGATATATAAGAGCATCTCCAACCGAGGCCCTCAAAGCCAGCCCAAACGCCCGGGCGGTCCGCCCGGACAGCGTTTGGGCCAAAAACCGGCACCCAACCGCGGTCTCCAAATCAGCCCCAAACGCCCGGGCGGTCCAGCACACCCCAAACCCAGCCCATATGTGGGGCGGGTTTGGGGCCGCCCAGACGCGCCCGGACGCGTCCGCCTCATGGTCGCTGACAGGGCGGCCCCACGCTTGACCGCCCCGTCGACGCGGATAGGGCACCTTGACCGCATTCATGGCGCAGCGACCGGCCGGCATTCATGGCTTACCGGCCGGCGCTCCGCCCGAGCCGCTCACACATCCGCCACACTCCTCTCTTCCCCATCCGCCACCGCCGTCCTCTCTTCCCCATACTCCACCGCTCTTCCCCATCCGCGGCCGCACTCCTCTCTTCCCCATCCTCCACATCCAGCATGCCTCGCCGCCTTCTGACCGTCTGCGTCATGCTCACACCGGAGAAAAGGGCGCAGATCTACCGGGAGGAGTTGGTGCGCGACGCGGATAAGGCCTCATCGAATTTTGAGCCTAACTTTGACCATAAACTTGACTCACAAAAATACGAGTTATTGGCCACAAAAATTATACCGCTGGAAACTTCTTTCGAATACAAATCCAATGGTATACTGTTTGTGTCATATAACTCACATTTTGTTTGTGAAATTCGTGGTGAAATTTAGGCTCAAAATTCGAGGGAGAGAGTGTGGGTGGGGGGGCGCTTACAAATTTGGAAGGTGGGAGTAGAATGGGTAAAACGAAGATATCAAGAGAACCAAACGTTCAGACAATGCTGACACAAGAGTTCATACTTCATACGAATTAAATAAAACTTTGAATGCATATTAACCAACTACGTAATCCACCATCACAGACCAAGGTCGAAAGACACAATATGATCACACTACTAGCTAATCTTTTGTATTTATTATGATAGTGTGCACTGTACAAAAGGCAAGTGCAATCTTGTCTTTGAAGTACAATGTGCAAGTTTGTTACAGCAGTGACAACTGGAAAATGAAGGTATATTCATGGCTCTACCTCTACCCAAATAGGAGATGTCTGTCACCAATCAAACATATGAATCATTCTCATTTTCCTAGATGAAGATGAGATATGGCACTACAGCCCAATAAACACTCAGACATATATGACGAGCTCAGACAGACACAGGAATCTATGAAATATATATACCTTCTTACACAGCATCAACACAACTTTGTCCTGAAGGCTTCACCAACTCTTCACTGTCAATCATCATCCTCACTCTCTTTGCATCCTCCGCCATTCCAGCATTTGCATATATGTTTGACATCGTCACAAAATTCCCGGGGTTCTCTGGCTCCACCTGAACTAGCTTCTCATATGCAATCCGTGCAAATTCTACATTGTCATACATCCTACTTGCAGATAGTAAAGCACCCCACACAATAGCATTCGGTCTCATTGGCATCTGACGGTGAACTCCACAGCCTCCGCAAACCTCCCAGCACGAGAGAGCAAATCTACAATGCAGGCACACTGCTCCATAGTTGGGACGAGTCCGATGACTGCAACAAAGCGCTGAAACAGTGCGAGACCTTCATCAGCCAAGCCACAATGGCAACACGCCATGAGCACAGTTGTGAATGTCACAGAGTCTGGCTGCATCCTACAACGCACCATCATATCCACAAGCGCGAGCGCCCTCTGTCCATTTCCATTCTTCGCAAAGGCACCAATCATTACGTTCCATGACACAAAATCCTTCCGTTCAATCTCCAAGAACACTCGCTCCGCATCCGTGACACACCCAGCAGTGAATACATGCTCAACAGCACATTCCACAGAATGGGCTGTGAACCGCCATTGTGGTTTCTCACCATGTACCCGTGTACCTGCCTGCCGGACTCCAAATCACAAGACCCTAGCACAGCCACGGCAGTACGGGCATTCCCTCGAACACCCTGTGAGCGCATGTCCCGGAAGCAATCCCACGCCTCAGCTTCCCTCCCGGCAGTAGAAAATCCCCCGATCATGGCGTTCCAGGACACCACATCCTCCCCGTCACAGAAAGCAAACACCCTCTTGGCAGCTACCACTTTCCCATGCTTCGCATACAAGGCGACAGAGCGGGGCCGGCCGAGGCGTAGAAGGCCAGAGCCGGCACGTTCTTAATGCCAAAGGCGTGCACGGCGCGGGCGGGGAGGAAGGAGGAAGCGCGGCGGCAGCAGGAGACGAGGCAGGAGAGGAGCTCGACGTCGGGGAATACCGCGGAGGCCGCGAAGAGGGAGAGGGCCTCCAGGGGACGGCCGTGGCGGGAGAGCGCGGAGAGGATGGAGTTGTAGGAGGCAGTGGAGGGGTGGGGGATGAACGAGAAGGCGCGAAGGGAGGAGGGGATGAGGCCGGAGAGGGAGTAGGCGGTGATGAGGGCGTTGGAGGCGGGGAGGGAGGAGGGGAGGACGCCGAGCTTGGTGGCCGCGGCGTGGAGAGCGGAGACGGAACGGGCGGCGTCTCCGGGGGAAGAGGAGGATGGTGTGGCAACGGAGAGTATGATGCGGGGGAGGAAGTGAGGATCGAAGGGGAGGGTACGGTGGTCGCCGGCGGCGGGGGCCGAGGTCGAGCACGCGGCGCCTTCGAGCATCGGGTGCTTTGGGGGAACGTATCGTGCGCAAATGGGCTGATTTTGCAAACCCGAATAAGACGATATTTTTTGACGAACTAATATGACGATATTAACTGTTGGATTGTGTGCCGACGGCCAGATCCACAGCCTGCATCAGCCAAACTTTAATTTTAGCTCAAAAAAAGGCAAAGTTTTATTACGAGCGATCACTCAAGTGAAAATTAATTTAACTAACCCCATCCAGTTACATGTGCAACTAAGAATTTTTTAATTGTAATAATCACAAATCACGATGCAAATCTGATACAATTAGAGTTAAGTGAGGTCTAACTTAATTCTCACGTGAGTGAGGAAAAAATGCAAACCAGCCCCTATGTCACCAGGTCTTTTCGATGATTCATGACAAGTCTGTTAAATAACTGCGACAGCGGCCACCGTTTCTCCCTCTCACTCGGAGAGTACATATAGCAAAATGATAAAAACTCAACATGCATATGTGAATGAAGAACAATATAACTAAATTAAGAAATTTTAAGATGAGTAAAATAAAATATACAGGTAGAAGATGATATAGAAAAAGGTCGACGCTAGGCGCCAGCCGAACGATGGAACGCCCGGATCAACTGCCTCATCAGCCGTTAGATGTTAGATGCGGAGTGCATAGTCGTTGGATCAAGAATCAAGGAAGCAGTTTCACCTTCTCCCATCTGACTTGCCCTAGCACATACGCTGCACTGTGCATAGGCTTGCCGATCTCTCTATGACATGTCCTCCTCCCACCACATGGCAAGATGCTCGTCGGCGGCGTTTGTCTCTAAGACATGGTCGTCGTTGTAGACGACCGTCATTGCATCAGCAACATGAATGTTGGTCGCTTATAGTATCGGTGGTGATCTTAGTAGCTCTGGTGCCGACCTTTTGTACATCCAACGCTAGGCGATTGCAACACCGTCGTGAGCTTGCCGTAGTATCAATTGTGATTATTTATAGCGTGTTGGCCCCTTGCAGCAGTCACATTGTAACTTTGTAGTAGGTCATAACTTCCTTTGTAGTTGCTGCCATGGACGCTTGTAGCAATGGTGTCGCGGTGGCAGCCAACGGCGACGAGATTGTAGCGGTGATGTATACTCCCTCCGTTCCACAATGTAAGATGTTTTAGGTGTTACACATGCATATCTAGATTCATACTAAAAAGAATGGACACATACACTTAAACGTGTCTAGATACATGTGTGTGCATGTGCATGTGGAAAAAGACTAAAACATCTTATATTATGAAACGGAGAGAGTAGGTTCTAAGCAAGATGCGGCCAACTTTGCAGCTACGAAAGTGGGCATTTGTAGTAGTGTGTCGGCCATGACCAACAACAACCTTGATCTAGTTTTGCAGCACCTCATCGTCGGCGATGCGGGGCAACGTCGTGCCGCCTTGTAGTATCCTCGCTTCGGCGATGCGACAACGCCGTGCAGCCTAACGGTATCACCCTCAGCCTTGTAGCTACAAGAGATTTGCATCGTCGCAATATCACCGCCAACCTAGCAACATGTACTCATCTTGGTGCTGTTACGAGTGGACGTGAGAGAGATCGGCAAATCGACTCGTCGAATAATTGTTATCATTCTTTTATAAATATATGTCGATGGGAGAGAGGCTATGCTCTCTACACACTTTGACCTTATGGGTTACAAACGCTCCCGCTCCCAGAATGGCCCCATCACTACGTCTTAGCCGACCGAGGTTAGGATACGAGCCACACCACTGGGGCTCGACAAGACCATACGTGGCAAGACCTAATTTAAGCAGACTCGCAATAAGCTACCGATTCGAGGTGCAACTCATAGCATTGGGCACTCGACACAAACGCGGGAGATTGTATCTTGTAAAACGGGGCAACTGGTGCCCCTGGTGCACCCGTCTCAGATTTTACAGCTAAAAGGTTCTAAAAAAACTGAAAAAAAGTTTGGACATTGACATTACATAAATATACATCGTCGCAAAATTTTGAATCTAAATTTGAAACACAACATCAACAGTAAAAATGATAAAAAAATATCAGTAGTGACAATGGGCCAAATTCAAAGGCCAACGTGCACTTCAACACTATTCATTGTCAGATTTTGTATTTTGTTTCTTGATGTGTGTTATGAATTTGGATTTTAAATTTTGTGGCATGTTACATATGAGTATTACCAATGTCTATTTTGTTTTTGGAATTTTGTGAAAATATTTTGGGTGCTCAACCAAAATCTTGTTCACAGGATATGTTCTCGCGACCGTGGCAAGGCCCCTCAGCCCGACCGGTGGGTGGGCTGTTTGCGGGCTTGCGGCCACGATTTAACAGTTACTCAGCCATGGCACGTGCTTGTCGTTTTTTTACTTGCGTGCTTGTCGTTTTCGGAGAAGATCCGAAAGGAAAACGTCCTTTTTTTTTAGCATAGAAAGGAAAACGTTTGGAATACGGATTGCAGCTTGCGGGAACTGATCCAAACTTAGCCGGCCCATCAAGAAAGCAACCGGTAGCCCACGACAACTCGCCCTCCTTCCGTGACGCGGCGACTCCCGTCGATCTCATGCCCTTGCCGCAGGCCGGCACAACCGCGCCTCTTTCGCTCTCTACTCCGGCGAATATTCTCGCATGCTCTTCCCGATCCACCTCGCCTTCCTCCCCAAGCAAACCGAGCCGCCCCAAATCTGGCCCCCCTCGAAGACAAGCTAATCGCGAAGCTTCTCCGGCCCGGCGATGCTGCGGCGCGGCCTCCTCTCCGCTGCCCTCCGCCATGTTCGCCGCCACCCTCGCCTCCGACCCCGCCCCCGCCTTCTCTCCTCCGGTCCCGGCCCCGGCCCCGGCCCGTCCACCTCGCCTTCCCCGTCATCCACCTCTTCCTCTCTCCCCGTCGCGGCGCCTCCCCCGCCTCGGCACCACCTCGCGCCCCACATCCACCCCCGCCGCATCTCCCCGCTGCTCGCCATCTCCGCGCTCTCCGTCGCCACCGCCGCCGGGACCGTCTACCTCACCACCGACAACATCGAGGAGACCCTGGCGAGGACCAGGGCGTCCGCGGCGCGCGTGGCGGAGCAGATGCGGCACACGTGGACGGCCGGCGGGGTGCTCTGCAAGTCGCTCATGTCCATCCTGTCGTCCGCCAACCACGAGGTGCGGTCGGGGTTCGAGCTGCGGGTCGCCGCGCTGCTCGCTGACATCACGGCCGCCAGCGCCGCTCGGCGCGCCGCCATCGTGTCTGCGGGCGGAGGTGCCGTAGTCGATTGGCTGCTCGAGAGCATTGTGCGGGGTGCTACGCAGGCTGAGGCGGCACGGGCGCTCGCAAACCTGCTTGGTGACCCCTGGGTCGCGCCTGCCGTGCTCGCCAGGCCGCGCGCCGTGCCCTGCCTCCTCCAATTCATCTTCTCCTACCAGCCTAAGCGCGGCAAGAAGGTGATTAATTTTGGGTTGTTTGCTTTGCCTGATTGCCCAAATGTTCCATAGAATCTTGCATTCAGTTTAATTCTTTGATATGGTGTTGTTCAGTTCGTTGTTAACGGCATTTGTGCAATGTTAGGACAGGAAACTTGTATAATTTTAGGATATAGAACTTATACAATTTTTGTTATGCACATTGACCATCAATTGATATTGCAGCAGTCATTATCTGTTAGAGTATTCTTGACCCAATGTAGCCTGGTATATATAGCTAGGAATCAGGTCATCATGTGCTACATTGTAGGATTCAGATATTGCAAATTTAGGATGTTGATTCCATATGAATCTCTGGTTGTATGATCTTTGTAATACACACTGCAGTGTTAGGACAATATATATGCATTTCGTTTCTGAAACTGCAAATTAGCTGCACAATTTTTCCTTTTTATTAACCATCAAGTTAGAGTATATATTGTATTTTCGTTAATGGCACCGTGATCTTTCCTTTCTCCACTCTCTCCCCGGGAATATTTTTGTCTGCTGACAGTGCATTTCTTCAGCTTAATTCATCTTCTTTTCTAATAGCATATAGTTGATGGACATTTTATTTAATGGAATGAAGCAGCCTTTAATTTTCATGTTATTAGTTGTTTATACCTAATACATCGCTCTCTTGTCGAGACAGAACTCTAGATACTCTTCATTCGATGGTTTAGACCACTCTAAAGGAAGGAGCATGCTTGTCGCTGCACTCATGGATATAATCACATCCAACTGTGACAATGCAAAGTTTCGTCGTTTCAGCCTTTGTTGCCTGCAGATGCTGATACAAGAGATATTGCAGTAGCCATTGAAGTCATTGAGCAAGGGGGGATGCATTTTGATGGCAATGAGGATAATGACAGTGATGATGGTGATAGGGGAATAAAAGGGATAGGGATTAAGGTACTTGGTGGGACTACTATATTGGGATTCTCTAGAGAAAATAACTCGCTGGAGATGGGCAACTCAGGTGATGATATTCTGGAATTTGCACAAAACAGTAGAGTGGAAGTTGACCAGAATAGTAGGGACTGGTAGTGCAAGAGTCTACTGTTGATTCTCGAGACATTGAGAGGCTAAGTTCTCATGGTACCCCAGGTCTTTGGGACGATTTACAGAGGGAGCATGTAGCTGTACCTTTTGCTACCTGGGCTCTTGCTAATTGGGCTATGGCATCAGATCTAAACCGCAGTCGTATTCAAGAACTTGATAGTGACGGGCATGCTGTCACAACTGCACTCAAAGCTCCCGAAAGAACTGTTAAGTGGCATGGAGCCTTGGTGGCCCGAGCTCTTTTGGAAGACCAGAACTTGACACTGGCACCTTCTGTACCTGATTGGTCCTCAAGCCTTCTTTTAACAGCTTCTCAGGCCACTGAGAACGGCGACATGTCATTGGCACAAATGTCACTGTCAACTTTCCTATTATCCATGATACGATGCAGTGAGTCAAAGATTGTGATAAGGCAGAAGGGTCTTCATCTTCTTCGTAGTATTGCGAAAAAAATAGAAAAAGAAAATGGTCAGAGTAGTATGAAGGAATCATTAGCGGTCGCCTTGAGTTCTCTTTATTCTGGTGAAGTTCCTTTGTCACTTGAAGAAGCTCAAAGATGGTCTGGCATTCTTCTTCGTTGGCTCTTTGACAAGTCTGTATCAGACACAACACATCTAATGTCTGTAAAAATTCTTTCATCTATACTTGAGGATTATGGACCATCATCCGTACCGATTTCTCAGGGATGGTTAGCGCTTGTGCTTTCTGAAATTCTTGGAGACAACAAGACACAAAACTTGAAAGGAACCGCCCCGCCTCAACCAGAGCGAGTGAAGGTTATACCTCATTTACTTCTTATCGCAAAATAAATTTTAAATGTGTGCACTTTGCAGATATATATCAACCATGTACAGTTGTACACTACAAAATAAAATTATTTGGTAGTAGGTTGGGTAAATGAGCTGTCGATAAACGGAGTGCACACAAAGCGTCAATCTGATACTAGAATTTCAGTGTCACCCATAAACATAATATGGTATTTCATTTGTTGAATCTTAAGTTAGATTTATCATAAGTTGCAAGCAATGGGATGGAGCAACAATATTCTTAACAGTTTCTGTATATGAATTTTGCTATGTACTATGATGACACTACAAATTCTTCACAGCAGAGAAGCTATTTAGGGTAGCCTGGTGGGTTATCTTGGTATATGGATATGTTATGTAAATTATATATGTTTCGATTGGACCTTGTTTTTTAATACAGACATTTATTACAGCAACATCTCTTATAGTCCTGTTCAACCAGCCTGTTCAGTTTATCTTGCACTTGTTTTTACCTCACAGTATAACTTAATTTTAAAATTTACCGACTTAAGGAATGTAGCCCTAATGCTACCTTTTCTTGCAAATCTTGTTCCTTCTTCTGTCCTAACAGAAATTTTATTTTTGACAGAATCAAGTTGATTATCATAATGCTTACACTGCAACTCAGGTCTTGAATCAATTAGCTACAGCTGTTGTTAAATTAGCAAGCATTCAATCAGGCTATGATTCTGGGTCTAGCGAAAAAGTACCACTTTTCGATTTTCTCTCTCTTGAACCATTTGCTACAGCCCTAAAGAACATGAACAAAAAGAGCCCACCCAAGTTTGATGCAGTTGACTCAGCGTTAGCTACGCTTAAGGGAATAAAAGCACTAGCAGAACTTTCTTCTGAGGATGTTGTGTGCCAAAAGAGAATAGCTGATTTAGGAGTTGTTTCCTTGTTGAAACACATCCTTGTCGGTGACGATTATGAGAAACTTGCTGCAATCGAAGCATATGATGCATCCCGAATACGAGAAGTGCAAGACAAGAATGTGCCTGCTTCTAATGATTCTTCTACTGCTGCTACGACTGATCCCCGTAGTGTACGAGTTCCTCCAGCAGCACATATTCGAAGGCACGCTGGGCGGCTGCTTACGATTCTCTCCCTTTTACCCAAGTCAAAGAAGGAAATTATTTCTGATGATGTATGGTGCAAGTGGCTTGAGGAATGTGCAAGTGGACGAGTTCCTTGCAATGATATAAAATTAAAAAGTTACTGCAGATTAACTCTGTTAAATGTATTCTGCTCTGAGAATCAAAATACAAGAAGTGCTTCTGGTGAATATCCTGATTCAGATAGTGAGAATAAAAAAAGTGTCCTCAGTTTGGAGATGCACTGTTCTTGCTGAATCCAGAATTGCCTCTCGAGGTTCATTTGGACAACAGTGGCTGTGGTATTTCAAGAGATACTTGTAAGGACGATGGATGCATTGAAGATAGTGGCTCTGAAACTGGAAGCGTAGATGATTCAGATGCTGCATCGAGACGTGCCTCTCCTTTGGTCGATGTTGTGTTTGTCCATGGCCTTCGTGGTGGCCCATTCAACTCATGGCGGATAGCTGATGACAAGTCATCAACTACCAAAGCTGGTCTAGTGGAAAGCATAGACGAAGATGCCGGAAAAGAAGGCACTTGTTGGCCAAGAGAATGGCTTTCATCAGATTTTCCTCAAGCTCGTTTCTTGACGGTCAAATACAAGGTTTGTTTTTTAATGCTCCTATTTTCTCTTATGTTGGGAGATTATACTGGTCCCTCTAAAAGCTTAACTTGCCTACACTTTATGCTTCTCTGTTGATACCATTCTTGTTCCTTCTTAAATGTTCCAAGGTCCTTACCAATTTCAAATGATTTATGCAGACAAATTTGACACAATGGTCTGGAGCCAGCTTGCCCCTTCAGGTTAGTGTTCTGGACAGTTAAAGTTGTGCATGTTGATGCACATACTCCCACCTTCTTCTTCTCTGGTTAGGCATGGACCAAGCTGTTTTCTGACTTAAAGGCACACAGTACAAATATATATCCTTGTGATTCATACAATTTTTCCTGTACATATCATTCTATTGCATTTACGTTTTTCTGAGACCTTTTCACCATTGCTATGCAATACAAAAGCTTACATCACTCAAAGTTATAATATTATCTTATCTGAAGTTTTACATGGTCTGAGATATTTTGATGTCTTTTGGTGATGGTTTGCTGTATTCTCTTGCTCAAATTGCATTTGTTTGAGATCATATTTTCTGTGTAGGAGGTGAGCTCTATGCTGTTGAGGAAGCTGGTGACTGCTGGGATCGGTAGTCGGCCTGTTGTATTTGTGACTCATAGGTAAGGAGTGTTGCTTGTTTTTTAACGCTGCTTACACATGGGCTGAAAAATCTGTAACAGCTGAACAAACTAATATTTCCTCCCCCATTTTCGTACTTGCAGCATGGGAGGACTGGTTGTTAAGCAGATGTTGCATCAAGCAAAGCTGAACAATCATGATAACTTCCTGAACAATACGATTGGACTAGTATGTGCTCGGTTGTTCATTCTTTGGATTGTATCCGGGTTCTAATCCGATTTTTGTAAGGGAAGAGTTCTAACCGTGTTAAAATGGCAGGTCTTCTATAGCTGTCCGCATTTTGGCAGTAAACTTGCTGACATGCCATGGCGTATGGGTTATGTGTTACGTCCAGCTCCTTCGGTATGTTCCTTGTGTGAGAAACTCGCAACTGATGTTTTTTATCCATCTATATTTTCTGACACTCATTCCCATAGATTGGCGAATTAAGAAGTGGGTCTCCAAGACTGGTCGAGTTAAATGATTTTGTGCGGCAGCGTTACAGTAAAGGCCTTCTTGATGTTCTAAGTTTTAGTGAGGTAAAGGGAAATGTTCTCATAAACTCGCACTGCATGCTTTCATTGCCACAACACCAAGTTATCTGAGCTTACTTCTCTGGCTTCTTAACAGAGCGATGTCACACCAATTGTTGAGGGTTATGGTGGTTGGGCATTTCGAATGGAGATAGTGCCAATTGAATCTGCATACCCAGGATATGGGGAGCTCGTCGTAAGTGTCCTATCAATTGTATTGATTTCATTGAAACCATCATATACGGAGATGTTATACTTGCTTTTATTGTGAGGGAGTTGAATGCAACATGTGGTGAGCTCACCAATCGTAACATGAATAATGATGTCAATAATATATGTGTTTCCAAAGTCAAAGCTATTCCCAGTTGCACTGCTAAATAATATGGAACAAAACTCAGGGGCAATACTGTAGTTATCCCAACTTGACTGGAAATTAAGAGTTCAGAGTCGGATCAACTTTTATACATGTGACCCAGTTGTTATATTCTGTTTCTTTTGTCCTATGTTACTATAATTTCCTCCAAATTATAATAGCCTGTTGACAAGCTTTCAAAGAAAGGTGATGCAACTTGCAATGGGAGTGATTATTAATCGTATGAATCTTTGCAGGTCCTGCAGGACACTGACCATATAAATTCATGTAAACCGGTGAACAAGAACGATCCTTCATACGCGGAGACTTTGGCATTTCTGGAGAAAAACTGTAAATTGCGTGAGAAAAGAGCCGAGTCCTAGTTTGTGTGTTCTCCCCGAATGTTGAACTCCAGTACAGTACAGTACATCACTTGTGCTAATTGTGCACGGAATTTCGTTGGGCGGTATAGAGGCTTCAGTTTTCTCCGAGGTTCTTCTCTTTTTAGGAGATTTGGGCGGGTGCTGTGTTTTATGAAGCCTGCGCCAATTAGACACAACAACACGTTGTACATACATGTAACGGGCAAACTGTAAATAGCGACCCTCTTTTGCTTAGCCGAAATGGTCGATACTTTGTATATAGTGTCACACATCTGATCAGGATGGATTTTCCTAGAAATTCAGAGGAGTTACATTATGTCCAAAGGATTCCTTTTCCTTGTGCTAAATCCTTGTGTATTGCTGCTCTGATCAGTCCGCTGCCGCCACTGTGTCTATCTGTTTATTTCTTTCGGTCAGGCAGAGGTGCCCTGTGCATATGTTTTTTTAGGGAATGCTCTGTGCATACGTTCGTTTGGCTGAGAGGGAGACGAGCGAATGAGAGAAGAGAGAAAACGAGAGAGAGAGAAAGATGAGCCACGTGTCCAGGGTGGATTCGACATGGACCTGCCGGTGGTGGGCCCCACGTTTCATAATCACTGTCAATTGCCTAAACTGTGTGGATCTATGTTTTTTTGTTACAACATTACTCAATAGTTGGTTTTTTTATTAGTTTGGATTTTTGTTACGACGACCCAATTCTTGTGTGTTCATGCAATTTACTCTCCAAAGAAACATGCAAACATTAGTTTTATCAGCAAACTCATACTGCGGGGGCCAGTGATATGTTTGCTTCACCTATCAATTCCTCACGTGCTAACCATTATTAGGAGTGATCTCACGTTAGGAGTGATCGGTGTTTTTTTTAGCAAGATCCGTGTTGTCTATGGAGTTGTAGTACGGGCCTTCATTTGCAGACGGTTCAAGTTTCCGGGCCAGATACAGCCCAAGCCCAATTCCAGCCATCATCTCCGGTCGAGCCTGGGATGGGAACCATCAACCATCAATCTTCTTCTGTTCGTCCTCCTCGACTAAAACCCTCGCCTCTCTTCCCCTCCACCGGCCCGGCTGACCGGCGGCGAGCAACAGGCGAGCTCAAGGTCCCGCCCCACTTCTCCTTCTCGCCCCTCTTTTCTCCGATTCTCTGTGGATGCCTGCCTCACGATTTGATTTCTAGCCATCTACCCGCCTGGCTCCAACGGATTTGGGTCAAATCTGATTCCCGGAGCCTCGATTTACTTATCCGTTCCCAGGTTCGCGGCCAGGATGGTGGACGCGTGGTGGCCCCTCATCGCGGCGGCCGTCCCGGCGCTCGTGGCCGGCCAGGCCATCCGCGTCAAGCGGCGGCGCGACGAGGAGCAGCGCCTCAAGGCGGCGCGGGGCCGCGAGAAGAGCTCTGACGAGGTCTTCGTCTGCGAGCGCGTCTGCACCTCCAAGCGGATGCTCAAGAAGGTCGGCGCCTTCTCCAAGGACCCCATCCCGGACACCTGCGTCACCGTCTGCGGGGTCTCCGAGCTCGACGCCTGCGCCGACGCCTGCGCGCGTACCGTCTGCGTCAACCAGCACCAGGTGCCCAACTGGAACGACGTCTGCCTCAAGCGCTGCCAGAGCGAGTGCCTCAAGCTCTCATCCACCATCATGTAGTACTAGTACCCATGGATGGTGTAGGTACCAGTCGCCGGGCCTCTTATCCTGGGCACGCAGTGTGTCCTGCTTCAGTTTACTTGTTGCCATGCTTAGAGATTTCAGACATCTGTGGCTGTCGTTTATATATCCGGAATGGAGGATGGAATCAGGTGAAATGTGCTATCCTGTTTGTTATGCTCTGTTCATTACATTGCTTCTTGCCACATATTTGTTGATATTTCTAGGCGTAAAAGAGGCTACTGGGTTCCCCCTGTTGGATGAATTGCTTACACCGTTGAACTCCATATGTGTTCCCCTGAAGTTGCTGACTTAGTAGGTCTTTATGTGAGCATGGCGCTCACTTATTAGATTTGATGGCCCTGTTGGATGATATGCTGACTAGTTGAATTCTATACATGTTGTCAACAGTTGCTGGTGTTGATCTCCATTTGGGCGTGACGCTGATTTCTTCTTAGATTTGGGGTATTTTGAAATGCATTAGGGGTCCATACTCTAAAACTTAGAGTTGTGATGTTTTAGACCTTATCAAGTTAAATGTTGTAGCTTGTTGCAGTTCCCAGTGCACCAGCCAAAGTGGCAATAGCTTTTCCTTCAGCTCAACCATTGATTATTGAGCTATTGTTGTATTGTAGCAGCTAGGGAATGGATTACATGGCTCATTAGTTTAAGCCTTCACAATGCCATAAGCTTATAGTTATATATCTGGAATTTATACCAATTCTGTGCCTCTTGTCCTGATGCAATGTTTATTCTTCAGTTTCTCTGCTGTTTAGAATCTTCAGACGTCTGCTGCTGTCGTTCCTATATCTAGAGTATCAGGATAGAGTGAAATGACTTATCCTGGCTGTTATGTCTTCAACTCTTCATGCCATCGATTCTTGCAAATTTGATCTTGACGACCATATCCCGAGACCTGTTGTATTAGGCGTAACAGAGATCGGGTTTGCTCTGTTAGATGAAATACTCACCTGTTGGATTCCATATATGTTGCCAGCAGTTGCTGCTTTCTTTGAGTTTGACTGTGATGCTTACTTCTTCCTAGATGTTAGTATATTCTTTCCAGTTCTGTAACTTTGCCAAGTTGGTGATCTCTTTGAGTTCAGTTAACTTGTAAGTGAGCATGATGCTCACTTTTTAGATTTGATGGCCCTGTTGGATGAAGTGCTGACTAGTTGAATTCTATATATGTTGTCAACAGTTGCTGGCGTTGATCTCAATATGGGTGTCACACTGATTCCTTTTTAGATTTGGAGTATTTTGAAATGCATTAGGGGTCCATATGGTAAATCTTAGTTTTGTGATGTTTTAGACCTTGTCAAGTTAAATGTTTTAGGCATTGCACAAATGGAACTTTTCCTTCAGCCAAACCATTGATGTGTTGAAGCTAGTGTTGTATTGTAGCAGTAACGGAATGAATGACATGGCTCATTTAATTTAGCCTTTACAATGCTATGAGCTCATATATCTGGACTTGATACCAATTCCATGCCTCTTGTCCAGATGCAATGTTTAGAGCATCTCCACCGGCGCGCCCAATAGAGTGTCCGGCAAAGTTGCTGGACAGACGTTGTTGGGTGCGTCGGCAGCCGTTGCCGCCTATTGGGAGCGACCGCACCGGTCGCTCCCAATAGGTTTTTGAGAAAGAAAAAAAGAGCGTCTCGAATTCAGTTAAACTTAACGCATTTCATTGAAATTCGAAACTTTTTACAAAATGCGACGAAATTTAAACTTAACCTATCTAATCTAGCCGGTCCAGTAGCCGTAGAACTGGTCCCAGTCGTAATTGGCCACCGCGTCTTCGACGTTCCACGCGCCGGCCTCCTGTTGCGGCGGCGCGTCGGCCGGCTCCTCCACCTCCTCCTTCACCTCCTCCTTCACCGGCGCGGCGGGAAGCTGGTCATCAGCGTCGAGGTCGATGATGTTGTTCTCGACGCAGGACCAGTGCTCCGCGAACTCCCGCGACGCCGGCTGGACCGTGTCGTAGGACGCCGGCTGGACCGTGTCGTAGGAGAGCTTGGTGGCGATCTCCAGGTCGTTGAGGAAGATGGCCTCGGCCTGCTCCTCCGTCAGCGGCGGCGGCGGCGTTGCGGCGCGCTTCTTGCCGCGGGACGAGGACGTCCCCGGCTCGAGCTTGACCGTGGCGCGGGACGAGGACATCCCCGGCTCGAGCTTGACCTTGGCGCGGGGCGCGCTGGTAGGCGGGCTAAATGCCTAAATCAAACGAGCCCTGTAATCCATTCCATAGCTGCTATAAAACAACAATGACCCAGCTGAAAATGTCTACAAGATCACAGCTCTTAAGATTTGGCATATGGACCCCATATGTAATTCAGGATTTCAATCTCAACTGCCATTCCACGGTGCAATATCACCGGATCACCAGTGGCAAGGTTACAGAACTGGAGACAATATACTTACCATCTACGAAGAAATAAGCATCACACTGAACTCAAAGAGAGATGAAAGGCAGCAACTGCTGGCAACATATATGGAATTCAACAGGTCAGCATACCCAATCACTGCTACGCCTAATACGGTCTCGGGACATGGTCGTCGAGATCAAATTTGCAAGAATGGATGGAATGAACAACCAGGATATGCCATTTCACTCGATCCCGATACTTTTATACATGTGAAAGACAGCCACAGACGTCTGAAGATTCTAATAAGCAAATAAACTGAAGTAAGAGCATCTCCACCGGCGCGCCCAACTCCGCTCACAATAGACGTTTTGGGCGCGCCGGCAGCAAAAATCGCCCCAGCGGCGCGCCCGATACCAAAAAAGTTGCCGGCACGTCCTAATAGAGCGTCTGGCAACCCGGCTTCGCGCCCAGGTTCTAGGGACGCAACCGGGCGCGCCGGCAACCGCGGCAACGCGCGGCTCGTCCAAACCTGACGGACGGGCCCGACGCGTCAGCGACCCAACCGTTCGGTCAGCGTTAATTACTGCGGCCCAACCGTTTCCTGACGCGCAGTGACGCATCGCGCCTCGTCTTCCCAACGCGCGTCGCCGGAGTTACGTTGCCTCGGGAAGGGTTCGCGCTCTTTTCCTCTCCCCCGTCCTATAAAGACCACGCCGCTCACCTCAGCCGCCGCACTCTCTCCCTCATCCACCGCCGCACTCTTCTCCTCTGCCCTCTCCACTCCCCCAGCGACCATGGCGCACAACGGACAAGCATCCGGTAGCGGCGGCGTGAAGACCTGCCTCCGGAAGGAGGAGGCGGCGTTCTTCCACCGCCACCACCTCCCCGTGCCGCCGGGGATGCGCCTCCCCAGCGGCAGCGGGTGGCTGTTGAGCGCGCTCGGCTACGTCGTGCCGCCGCTGCCGACGGGGGAGCGCTTCCGCGACCTCGTCCGCCTGCGCCGCCGGCAGCTGACGGCGGAGCAGCGGGCCAATCCGGACTACGCCGTCGACAACCCGAACTGGCGACCAATGCTAGAGGCGCAGCGCGCCGCCGCCGTCGACGACCACGAGGGGACGGTGCGGCCCTACCAGAACAACGCCGCGTGGAGGCGGCGCTGGTGGGAGGGCCGCGACTTCTACACCGTCATGCGGGAGCACGGCTGGGACGCCCGCAGCCACCGTTCTGGCGGCGGCTGGCAGATGCCGTCGAGCAGCTCTTCGTCCTCCAGCGCGCGGTCCACGACGCCCACGGCCCCGCGCTTCGAGCCGCCGCCAATCACGAACAGCGGCAGGAGGATCAAGCCCAAGCAGGAGCCCGGACGGTCGGCGCCTAGGAACAGCGGCGTCACCATCCGCGACTTCGGGCCGGCGCCGCCGCCTTCCCAATGATGCGCCTAGTGACTGCACTTTTCCAACTTCGCAGTACTATTTCTTATTCAAAAGTTTTTTTTTTTAAACGAGGCAAAAGCTTTGCCTTTTATATTTATTCAAAAGTAAGTATGCACAGGATTGTTCCATCTTCCAGTCGTCATTTTGACAATTAGGACGTAGATACAAGTTCTTTCTTGTAGGGAAATGTAGATGGAAGTTGGGGTACTATGTTAGGGCACCTTCGTAGGGAAATGTTTGCTCTCTTTGTTTTGGCACCGTGGTAGGTCAGAAGCAAAATGACATCATCTCGTGGGTACGTACTTTACTCATATTTGGCATTTTCTGGGCCTGATTCTGACTCCAAAATTAACTGAAAATACTGGTAAAGAATCAAAACATTTAAAGGCTATTTCATGTTTTTTAAATAAAATTTGTGTGAAAATTCTCAAATTTACACAAACCAGCCAAAAGTTGTCACTCTTCGTTTTTTACCATCTTCACAAAATTGTTCCACGAAAACAGACATTTTTTTGGCCTGTCAAAAAAAAAGACAAAATTTGATTCTAAAATAAGCCTTTTCACAAGACATAATTTTGTATTTTTTACACGGTGCAGAATGATTTTGTGATCACATACAATGTGAATATATTATCCGTGACTATTTTATAAAATTTCAACATTTCTTGGAATGTGTTTTCTTTCAAATACCGGATACATATGCACCCGGAGTCAAAGTGGATTTCACCTTTTGCTTGAATTATTATGTGCTGAAAGGGAAACTGATTCAAAAATCTCTGGTAAGGCAGAAGCAAAATGTTTTTCTCTGGTAGGAGTAGGTCGTAATGCTTTATGATTCATACTCCTTAATTCCTCATATTTGGCATCATCTGTGCCTGATTCTGCCTCCAAAATATAAGCAAAAAATCCGGTATTTTACGTGCAATTTTTTTAAAATATTTAAATCTATTTAAAGCTTTCCTCCAAAAATTAGTTAAATTGGTGGATTTGCACAAACGGGCCGATTTTTTTGGTTGAAAATACCGGACTTTGCTCTATGTTCTTAACCGTCATCAACTCGATAAGTATCTGCGTCGGAGTACTTATTGAACCGGAAAATTAAGAGGGAGGCCCAACCTTTACCACAACATCCGATCCCCTCCACCGCCAATTTCGAGAACTCCACCAGGATCCGCCGACTTTCAGAAATCATCAGCCATGGTCTACGCTGCTTCCTTCCAACCTCCCGCCGTGGCGAGCAACGACGCCGCCGCCACGTCTGGACACCCCTGCCCTCCCGCCTGGATCATCCTCGACACGATGGGATACATCGCCGACCGCGATAACGCCACCAGAGCCGAAGCCCTGACGAGCACGGGGCAACCCATCGCCGTCTCCTTCTTCGCCGCGGAGCCACCGGGCGTCTCCCACTTCTGCGTCCACTGCCCCGGACTCAACGACCGAGACTTTGCCGCCGAGCCCCGCGTCGTCCACTCCATCGAAAACCTCGCCCTCCTCAGGCTCTCCCTCAAACACGGTGAAGAGTACTTCATCTACAGGGCAAGGAGGCACGGCCGGCCACAGTCGCTCGAGCCGCTCCCTGGACTGCACTGCCATCTTTCGAAACTCACGGCCTTGGCCTCCATCGTCGTCATGCCGTGCGGCAGTGACGGCGAGCACGTCGTCCTGGCCGCGCTCGGACTCACGTTCAGGAGGGGGGAGTACGACTTCCACGTCTTCCGCTCCGAGCTGGGGGCGTGGACGGAGAAAGTGGTGGCGCTGGGGCCGGCCGAGCTAGGTCCAAAGATGGTGACCATGGTTCCCGGGAAGGTGATCATGCTCGGAGGTGGGGAGATCGGCTGGGTGGACCTCTGGAACGGTATCCTGGTCTGGAACCTCCTCGACGACGACCCCGTGTTCCGCCTCATCCCGCTGCCGACCCTGCTACCGGCCAACCATGTCTACAAGAACGAGAGCTCCCCGGTGCAGTTTCGCGACGTGGTTTGTGTGGACGGATCCATCAAGCTCGTCGAGATGGAGTACTGCAGGAGGCGCATAGTCCGTGAGATTCCGGACGTCTCCAAGCTGGAGGTACTCCACGACCAAGACCTGACCCTGACGTTGGGTGCAGTGCAGACGGAGGAGGACACCTATGAGTACACAGGATGGAGGATGCTCACCTGGAACAGGGCGGTTTCCTCCGACTGCTGGCGCAGGGACAGCTTGGTTCACGTCGACGACGTCGTCGTGGACGATCCGAGGCACTCTGTCTTGCTCCCTGACCTCGTGGAGAAGGATGCTCTAAAGAACCTTGAAACAGGCTTCCCCACTCTGAGCATGGATGGTGGTGATATTGTTTACCTCAAGTCCAAGAGTACGAGTGACATAGAGGCATGGATTGTCGCCGACTCGCCGTTGACACGAGGACGAAGACGTTGGTAGGTGTGGCGCCATTTTCTGACGAAAGATCTATGTATGGAAATCCAAACTACATTTCATGTGCCTTGTCCAAGTATCTAAATACAGTCTAAATTTATCTCTACACTCGTATTTTCTTAATATCGTGTGACTACTAAGAAATTACGAGGTGCGATCGGATATCTCATTGTGTTTCGGATTATATCAGCACAGGAGTGAACAGTAACAGCGTAATCGGTCCGAAATAAGCTCCTAATTTTTTTCTGAATTATTACTAATTCAGAAACCTCGAATACGGAAGTGAATACACATATTGTCTGATATGTACGTCGAACGAACATGGAGTCGAAACAGGTGCACCTGAATTTTGTCGGCATACTTAATATTGTAAAACCATTTGTAAATTCTCCTTCTGTAGGTTCTCCTTTTGAGGGAGATAGTATTATTAAATAACTTTAGAAAATTTCTTGATTCTCTTGGTTTTGATTAAAGCTTAATAAGAATACCCTATGCAAAAAATTTATTTAAATTAAATAGTCATAGGTTCTTGTAAATATACCTTTGCCATATGTTTAGACCAGAAATCATGTTGCGAATTATTTGACCCATGTATGTACCAAGTATGTTCTCCTTTAGTATCCGTACTCATATTTGGCATTTTGTGGGCCTGATTGTGACTCGAAAATGTGACCGGAAAATTCTGGTATTTTACTGGTAGAAATTCAGATTTTTTTTTTTTTGCGATTTGTTGAAAAGGTTATTTATGTTTTCTCCGAAAAATAATTAAATGTTTTTCTTTTAAATTTGGACAAAACCGACCAACACTTGTAATTTGTGTCCGGCACCGGCAAGAAACCAAAATTGAAGTATTATTTGAACCGGAAAAGAGGGAGGCCGAACCTTACATAAGCCGGTCCCCTCTGCCGCTTTCGTGACCCCTGCTGCAATCCGCAAACTTTCAGAAGTCACCGGCCATGGTCTACGCTGCTTCTTTCCGACCTCCCGCCGTGGCGAGCAACGACGCCGCCAGCTCTGGCCAACCCTGCCCTCCCGCCTGGATCCTCCTCGACACGCTGGCCTACATCGCCGACCGCGACAACGCGACCAGAGCGGAAGCCCTGACGAGCACGGGGCAGCCCATTGCCGTCTCCTTCTTCGCCGTGGAGCCGCCGGGCGTCTCCCACTTCTGCGTCCACTGCCCCGGCCTCAAGGACGGCGACTTCACCGCCGAGCCCCTCGTCGTCCACTCCAACGGGCAACGGCCACCTCGCGCTCCTCAAGCTCTCCCTCACAGACGGCCCGAAGTCGTACGACACGGACGGGTTCGCAACTTCCCACGCAGAGTACTTCATCTACAGGGCAAGAAGGCACGGCCGGCCACACTCGCTCGAGCCGCTCCCGGGACTGCACTGCCATCTCTCGAAACTCACGGCCTTGGCCTCCATCGTCGTCATGCCGTGCGGCAGTGACGGCGAGCACTTCGTCCTGGCCGCGTTCGGATTCACGTTCACGATTGGGAAGTACGACTTCCACGTCTTCCGGTCCAAGCCGGGGGCGTGGACGGAGAAAGAGGTGGGGCAGGCCGAGCTAGGCTCAGACATGGTGACCATCAATTCCAACAAGGTGATCACCCTCGGAGGTGGGGAGATCGGCTGGGTGGATCTCTGGCACGGTATCCTGGTCTGCAACCTCCTCGACGAGGACCCCGTGTTCCGCGTCATCCCGCTGCCCAACCTGCTCCCGGCCACCCATGTCTACAGAGATAGCAGCTCCCCGTTGCAGTTTCGCGACGTGATTTGCGTGGACGGATCCATCAAGTTCGTTGAGATCGAGTACTGCAGGAGGCGCATAGTCCGTGAGATTCCGGACGTCTCCAAGCTGGAGGTGCTCCGCGACGAAGACCTGACGGTGGTGGGTGGGCTGTTCAGACGGAGAAGGACACCTTCGAGTACACAGGCTGGAGGATGCTCACCTGGAACAGGACGGTTACCTCCGACTGCTGGCGCAGGGGCACCTTGGTTCACGTCGACGACGTCGTCGTGGACGACCCGAGGTACTCTGTCTTGCTCCCTGAGCTCGTGGAGAAGGATCCTCGAAAGGGCCTTCAAGCAGGCTTCCCCACCCTGAGCATGCATGGCACTGATGTTGTTTACCTCAAGTCCAAGGTGAGTAAGAGGGACAGAAATGCATGGGTTGTCGCCGTTGACACGAGGAAGAAGACGGTGGTTGGTGTGGCGCCATTTTCTGACGAGAGATCTATGTATGCCAACTCAAACTACATAGCATGTGCCTTGTAAAAATATCTGAATTAATGCAGTGTAATTTATCTCTACTCATATATTTTATATCGTGTGACTGGTAAGAAATTATGAGCTGTGATCAGATATCTCATATTGTTTCGGATTATATCACCATGGGAGTGAACAGTGACAGCGTCGTTTGAAATAGGCTACTCATTTTTTAATCATTATGTGCCGAAAGGGTAATATAAATCAGAAACTTTGAATACGACGAAC
This sequence comes from Poa pratensis, assembly GCA_947311845.1. Lineage (NCBI taxonomy): Eukaryota > Viridiplantae > Streptophyta > Magnoliopsida > Poales > Poaceae > Poa > Poa pratensis. The sequence continues at coordinate 15,238,405 of CAMZMU010000054.1, forward strand.
GTGTGGAGTGGAAACCTCGAATACGAGTTTGGCGTGTTGGACAGAGCCAATGTGAGTTTTCATTGTTAGTCTCAATCAATGAATATGACATGTCCTTAGACCTATGATACGAGTTGTGGATCACACCCGCCGTAGGGTCTATAAAAAGTTGTCCATAACTGGATGGTTACAAAGGTTGATTTTCAGGTCTGCTATGATACAGATATATTCTTTGTACGCTCGATTGATTCGATTTAGAGAGTACGACCATACAAATTAGTTCAGAGTTAACCGAGGAGTCAGACTAGGAGTTAGTCCAGTGAATCTATATCACCCATCAAGAAGAGAGTCAAGCTATTGGAGGGATAAATGCTCTTGCCCCATAGCATTGACAAGGTATATCGTGAGGCAAAGTCAATGACACATTGTATATATATGTCGTTGTGACTTGGTCACTTGGGACTTGACATGTTTTGTTAGAATCCGCTACCGACTAACGACTTAACGACTTGAGGCAGGGTGTTCATGGAAGTGGGTCAGAGTCAGTGCAACGACGGGAACTGCAAGAGTGATTGTGAACCAGCGGGGTAACGCACTTAAGCGGAAAGAGCCAGTCGGATATGTCTGAATGAAACTGAGCCGACTAGGGTTAGAACCTAGTTAGACATGGACGGAATCTGAGAGAGGAGTCTGATTAGCTTTCAGTGGGAACGCAAGAGTTGCGGATCCACATGAACACGTATAAAAGGTGGAGGCATGGGCGACCAAAGGTTACGTCACAATTTGTTCCATTTATTGGAAACCCTAGCCATCACAAGTCCTAGTTCGTGTGATCGAATCTAGCAATCTGCCGCCAAAAGTGTCTCCTTCTACGCATGGATGCCAACGGAGGGCAAAGGAGGATCCGTGAGGAGTTGTTCGAGGATCGGACTGCACTGCCTCGATGGACTTAATCAACTTCCACATAGCCGCATCTAGTGGTCATACCCGTGACATAAACTCTAATCTTAGACCTTGCATCTGCGTGTGGTAGCTAGAACTTTTTCATTGTCAATTTTTGCACCCGGCGTGACCCAACATTCATATCATCATGTATTTGGTGACATGGTGACCGAAATGTGTGGCATGGTGACCGACATGTGGGAAGACGAAACTGCGTATGTGGTGGTGTATATAATGAATAATTTTGTTGTTGTTGACATAGTGCTTATGGACTTATGGTGCGAAATATGTAAATGTGATCGGAAATATCTAAACGTGGTGTTAGTATAAGTGGGTTGCACATCGCAGAATGGTGAACACCTCAAATCTGTTATCGATGACAACAAGACATATTATGCTTTGAGGTTTCTCGTTACTATGTCTTGTTGTGGTTCAAATGAACATAGTAACAGACATATATGCATGTTCATTTGCGGTTCCTCAAAGGATACGAGCCGTGTTTCCGTTTCCTATGAGCCCTTCACACCAACGAAAGGATTTTAGCGATGGAGCTCATCTCAGTTTCTCAAGGATTTTCACACTTGTTCACTGGGTCACTAGGTCGCTCTGTGGTACTGCATCTAAGTTAGGGGGAAAAAGGAGACCTATATATATCCCACCATTCCAGTAATCCAAAATTGACCGCACCCCCTTCTAGTTCTTCATCATGGTATCGACGATGTAATTTTATCTTCGCTTTGTTAGGGTCCCATCGGGACCTGGATGAGGGAAAAGAGGTAGGAGGAGATGAGTTTGATGAGATTTTTTTACGGGGAGTTTGGTGATATTTTTTTCTAGGGTGGTCTATTCGGAAAATGCATGGTGTACTAAAATTGGGGCTGGGCAGGTGAGCTCGCGTTAGCGTAGATCGTGCCCGAGCACGATGCAGCTGCATCCTCCGTTCCTAAATATAAGACTTTTTAGCCATTCTGATTTTGTCCTGATTCGTTGCTAAATAAGTGAATCAATACACTAAACATGTCTCATACGTACAAACCAGAACAAAATTAAGAAGGCTACAAAGTCTTACATTTTTTTAAACAGAGTATATTTTTAGCCTAGACTCACCACCCCCTGAGAGTTCTCACATATTCCCATTGCAAAATGATCCAACCACTTACATATTTCAATTTCCATATGTGTTTAATTATGATAATCCTAGAGATTTTATACACAAAATAAATGTGTACACAGAAAAGCCCTAATTACTTGTACTACTATACAAGTTGACTTGCTAGAGCCGAAGCCATATCCCGCAAAAAAAAAAAGAGCCGAAGCCATCCGGCCTGAGTGTTACGTATGAACGGGATATACTTTTTTTTTTACGGGAACGGGGATATTCTGTTTACTGCGTGCAAGGGATGACATGGGCCATGCCCGTATTTCTATCGATCATTCCAATGAGTAGTAGATCTGCTCGAACGCATCGACGTGCTCTTCTGTGACGGCCACGAAGAGGTCGACGCCGCCCTTGGCGTTGCAGGACGGCACAAAGATCATGAGCCCCTCGACGGGCAAGTCCGGCTGCAGGAACGCGGAGGGCGGCCCAGTGCCGAGGTCTATCTGGTGGAACCTGAATCCCATCCAGCTGTCCACCTCCAGGTCCGGGCAGAGCATGGCGCCGACATCGGCCGCCGTCGCGACGAGCTCCTCTCCGTTCGCACGCGCCACGCTAGCGAAGTCGACGAACGACCGCACGTACTCGCCGTCGATGCACGCCACGGCGTCGCGGATGGCGCCCACCACGCCGCCGTAGCTCCAGCTCAGAACGTCCCGGACCTGGAGCCTCGGGAACGCCCACAGCACCATGTTCCCGGAGAAGTCCATCGGGACCTGAGGATCGGCCCTGCCCCGGCAGTTCACGGCCACCCTCACCTTCGTGAACTCCTCCGGCTTCAGGTCCCGCGCCGCCGTCATCTTCTTCCACACGTGCGCGAGCAGGCACTGGAACGTGCTGCAGCGGACGCCGACGCGGGCTTTGAGGTCGGCGACGAACTCGGCCGTGAAGTGCACCGTGAGGTTCTTGATCTTATCCCTGGGGACGATGGTGTAGGTTTTTTGTTCATCTGCACCCGCGAACTCGAGTGACCGGTGGTCGAACTCCGGCGCCGGCGTGCTGCGAGGCACGGCGGTTGCCGCGCGGTCGAGGAAAGGGGACGGCGCGACGAAGTCCTTGCCCTCGCGCACCGCGCTCGCCCACGTGGTGAAGAAGGTGCTCATGGAGTGGCCGTCGGCGGCCTGGTGGTGGGAGGTTGTGCCGATCACCACACCGCCACATTTGTACCGGTTCAGCTGGATCTGCAGCAGCGCCGGCCCGATGTTTTCCTATACAAGAGCGTGCATCAGTGCATGGATCATCTGACTGATGTGGCAGAGACAGAATCTCGGTCAAGGATTAAATTATTGGTACCTCCGGTATTTTAGGGTAGAGGTCGTCGACGCTGGCGGTCATGCGGCCGTCGACGAGCACGTCCGACAGGTCAACCGGGACGGTGGCCTCGATCACGAGCACGCCCTCATTGTTGATGTGGAGGAACCGCCGGCCCTGGTCGTCGACGGCGAGGCGCCCCGCCAGGTGCGGATACGGCGCGACCGCCTTGAGCAGGCCCTCCTTGAGCGCCTCGTTGGACGGCGCCGGCGCCGGGTACGCGAGCACGGTGGGGATGAAGAGGTCCACAGCGACGAGGTCGAACACGGTCAGCGGCACCTTCTCCCCGGCGAGCGGGTGCGGCGCAGAGTAGGCCGGCCTCAGCATCGTCCTGCTCGTAATCTCCATTGATCAGATGAGTGCAGTACGTACTATATGTGGCCTGTAAGCTAGAGTTGCACGCGCGCTTTGGTGAACGGAGATGCGGCGGCTTGGCATATAAATAGCAGCTGTTATCTATAGATTGCCAGTTGATGGTAGACGAAGACGGAAAATTCAGAGATGAAAGATTTGTATGCGGTAAAATATAACCGCGCGCGCGTGCGCACAAGCTAGTCGTAACTTGTATTCATTATCCGCTTTGTGGAATGTCATATCGACATCAGTACCAGTCAACAACGCTCGCATCCACTCATCTCTCCCTCTCATCTTAGGACGCACGTGTCAGTCGTCAAGCGCAACAAGCAACTCGTATTCAGTCACGTTCCCATAGGTATACACTCTGTTCTTCATTCCCCTATCGGGTTCGTGGTAGATGAAAACGTAGTGGAATTATGTTGCTAGATTGAGACGCATCACAAATTCTCAATGCCTAAATGGTTGGTTATAAAGATGTAATGCTAAATTGGAGGCGGCGTTTTGGGTAGTAGGTGCACTAGTAGGTAGAAAAAGGGCCTTCGGTTCGGAGCTTTCATCTCGGCCATTATTGGAACCGGGACTAATGGGAGCATTAGTCCTGGCAAACGGTCAGGGCGCCGGCCAGCTCCAGTCCCGGTTCGAACGGGACCTTTAGTCCTGGTATTACCAACCGGGACTAAAGGGTTCACGGCAGGCAGCCGCAGCGTGGGCCAGCACGAGACTCTTAGTCCCGGTTCGTAGTACTAAAGGTCTCCCCTATATCATCTTCCACCTCGAGCTAGCCTTCTCCATTTTCCTGCTCGAGCAATATCTCCATTTTTCTCCTCGTTTACTCTCCCGAGGTCGAGTTCATCCCCATTTTTCTCCACCATTTGTCAAGATTGGCGGCACCCATCTATCCAAGGGTTAGCAACTTTATCATTTCTTCCGGTATTGCAAATTTAGCTCATTTCATTGCTAGTTTAGCTCATTTCATTTTTCTAGTGCTAGCTAGGTGTTTGATGAAATGCCTAACTTAGGGAGTTCATTTGTTTTATATGCAATTTGAGATCAAATTAAATTATGATTTGTGGGTTTTAGTGTCGTCCCGTCCCCTTCCTTACCGCCGTCGATCGCCCGCGCCGTCCCGTCGCCGGCACCACCTTGGTGAGCCTCTTGTTTTTATTTTATTTTTAAAAAATCTTACTTGTATGATTTATATGCATAGTTATTACATCTATAATTTTCTTAATTGTATGATTTTTTTTATATGTATAGTGGCATGGTTTTGATATCCGTCCCCGTCGGCCCTCGTCTGGTCTATGATTCAGATGTGGTATATTATCTTTTATAACTATTTGTTCCATTTCGTGTTTATGACAATTATGTGGACCAACACTTGACACAGATATTTCAATCTAGGAGGTATGCGAACCGAAATTCCAACCGACCCTCTTGTCGAGAAGTTAAATTTATTTGAAAAAGAAAACGATGATTTGAAAGAAAAATTGAAAAGAATTGAAGAAGAGAAGATGAAATTGGAGTTCGATCTTGCCGACGTCGTCGATGATCACAAGATCAAGATGGATGCTATGCGTTTGAATATTAAAAAGATTAGAAAATATGCCATTAATCAAGAGGCTTGGTATCATTATGTTGTTGGTTCAATAATTACCTTAGTTGCGATTTTGATCGCATTTGTTGTTGGATTTAAATTCTTTAGATAGTTGTATGTGGTATGAGAACTATGTTGTTTTATAAGAACTATGTTGTTTTAATGTGATGAACTTGTATTAATTTGGTCACTTCTCTATTCATGATGTTGTGTGTAATGATTTTTGATATACTTATATAATGCAGATGAGCCGGCAATGGATGTACGGTGACCGACGCAGTCCCGAGTTCATTAATGGAATGCATAATTTTCTCTGTGTGGCTGAGACAAATAAGTGGCCGAATGGTTTTATTTGTTGTCCATGTAGTGTCTGTAAGAATACGAAGGATTACTCTACCTCAAAAACCCTTCACGTCCACCTGTTGCAGTCCGGTTTCATGTCCGGCTATAATTGTTTGACCAAGCACGGAGAAAGAGGGGTTATAATGGAAGACAATGAAGAAGAAGAGGATGATGACAACTATCCTATGTTCACTGAACACAGTGGTACTACAACGGGGGAAGACGAAGCTGAAGAAGAGGCCATTGTTGATGAGCCCGATGATGATCTTCGTCGGGCCATTCTTGATGCACAGATAAACTGCGGAAGTGAAAACGAGAGGTTTAAGTTGGAACGCATGTTACAGGATCACAAAAAATTGTTGTACCCAAATTGCGAAAATGGCCTGGGTACCACAGTGGAATTGCTGCAATGGAAGGCAAAGAATGGTGTATCTGACAAGGGATTTAAAAAGTTGCTGACAATATTAAAAAGATGCTTCCAAAGGATAACGAATTACCCCCAACACGTACGAAGCAAAGAAGGTGTCTGCCCTCTAGGATTAGAGGTGTAGAAGATACATGCATGCATTAATGACTGCATCCTCTACCGCGTGAGGAGTACGAGAATTTGAATGCATGCCCAGTATGCGGTGCATTGCGGTATAATATCATGTTGAGGGCGAGCGCCCCAGGAAGAGGGTTCCGCCAAGGTGATGTGGTATGCTCCTATAATACCACGATTGAAATGTTTGTTCTAAAACAAAGAGCATACCAAGTTGTTGCGATGGCACAAAGAAGACCGTAAGAAAGACGTGATGCTGAGACACCCCGCTGATGGGTCGCAGTGGAGAAAAATCGACAGAGAGTTAAGGACTTTGCAGGTGACGCAAGGAACTTAAGATTTGGTCTAAGCACAGATGGCATGAATCCTTTTGGGGAGAAGAGCTTCAGTCATAACACTTGGCCTGTGACTCTATGTATCTATAACCTTCCTCCTTGGTTGTGCATGAAGCGGAAGTTCATTATGATGCCAGTGCTTATCCAAGGCCCGAAGCAACCCGGCAAGGACATTCATGTGTACCTGAGGCCATTAGTTGAAGAATTTTACAATTGTGGCGTGAAGAAGGTGTACGTGTGTGGGATGAGCACAAACAGGAGGAATTTGACCTACGAGCGTTGTTGTTTGTAACCATCAATGATTGGCCTGCTCTTAGTAACATTTCAGGACAGTCAAACAAGGGATACAATGCATTCACACACTGTTTAGGTGAGACTGAAAGTATATATTTGGATGCGGGCATCGTCGATTTCTTCCAAACAAGCATCACTTAAGAAAGAAAGGCAAGCATTTCAAAGGTGAGCCAGATCACCGGACGAAGCCTACCCGCCCTACGGGTGAAGATATATATGGTATGGTCAAGAATTTAAAAGTAATCTTTGAAAAGGGAGCTGGCGGACAATCTGTTCCGAATGACGCTGACGGACACGCACCCATGTGGAAGAAGAATCTATATTTTGGGAGCTACCCTATTGGAAAATCCTAGAGGTTCACTCTGCAATCGACGTGATGCACGTGACGAAAAATCTTTGCGTGAACCTGCTAAACTTCTTGGGCGTGTATGGGAAGACGAAAGATACACCGGATGCACGGCTGGACCAGCAACGTATGCACGAGCGAGACGACCAGAATCCAGAGAAGTATCAAGGTCCTGCTAGCTACGCTCTTACCAAAGAAGAAAGAGATATTTTTTGAAGTCCTGAGCAGTATCAAGGTCCGTCTAGCTTCTCGTCGAATATAAAGGGAATAATAAATATGGCAGAGAAAAAGTTCCAGAACCTAGTCTCATGACTGCCACGTGATTATGACACAATTACTTCGGTTGCATTGAGGGGCTTCTACTGGAAATGTTCGAGTAGCCATTGTGAAGCTATGTGCATTCCTCAATGCAATTTCTCAGAAGGTGATCAATCCAGAAACTCTACCAAGTTTACAGAAGGATGTGGTCCAATGTCTTGTCAGTTTCGAGTTGGTGTTCCCACCATCCTTTTCAATATTATGATGCACCTCGTAGTTCACCTAGTCGAAGAGATTTCCATTCTCGGTCCTGTATTTCTACACAATATGTTCCCCTTTGAGAGGTTCATGGGAGTCTTAAAGAAATACGTTCATAACCGTGCTAGGCCAGAAGGAAGCATCTCCAAGGGTTATGAAACAGAGGAGGTCATTGAGTTTTGTGTTGACTTTATTCCTGACCTTAAGCCAATCGGTGTTCCTCAATCGCGCCATGAGGGGAGACTGCATGGAAAAGACACACTAGGAAAGAAAGCAATAATAAGTATGGAAGGGCATTCTTTCACTCAAGCACACTACACACTTCTACAAAATTCCAGCATGGTGGCTCCGTATATCGAGGAACACATGAATATTGTACGCTCCAAATACCCTGGATTAAAGGAGAACACATGGAGACTTTTGGCGGTTGGTTGCAAACACGTCTCATAAATAACACCACTGTTGGAGAACAACTATACTTGTTGGCCAAGTCACCATCTTCGACTATATTGACTTTCCAAGGGTACGAGATAAATGGGAATACATTTTACACGGCCGCCCAAGATAAAAAAGAGCACCAACCAAAACAGTGGTGTCTGCTTTGATGCAACAAACAAAAATGGGCAAAAGGACACATATTATGGTTACATAGAGCAGATATGGGAACTTGACTATGGATCTTCTTTTAAGGTCCCTTTGTTTTGGTGCAAATGGGTCAACCTGACAGGCGGGGTACAGGTAGACCCACAGTGCGGAATGACTACAGTAGATCTCAAGAATCTTGGGTACCACATCGAAACATTCGTCCTAGCCAATGAAGTGGCTCAGGTTTTCTATGTGAAGGACATGTCTACCAAACCGAAAAAAGAAAAGATAAGCAAGCGAATACATCATACGATGAGCCAAAGCGCCACATAGTTCTTTCAGGGAAAAGAAACATCATGTGAGTAGAGGACAAGATAGACATGTCAAAAGATTACAATAAGTTTGATGAAATTCCGCCCTTCACATTGAACACTGGCTCAAGCATCCTGTTAAGTAATGAAGATTGTCCATGGTTACGGCGCAATCAGAAGAAACGGACACACACGAAGAAAAAGTTTATACCACAACACTAGATAGGGATGTTGTTGGTGATGTGTAATAATGTATTAAACTTTTATGTAACCTTTTTGGTTCTGGTTCCATGAGACAGAGGACTCCATTTGCAACCAAGTGCAATAAGATTCACTCAAAAACTTTTATTTAACTATGTTCTGAAAACTGTTTTGTGATGTGTAATAATATATTAAACATTTTATGTAACTGTATTAAACAATAAGAATCACTCAAAAATAGACAAGGAGGAAGAGGCACAATGCTCACCTGCTAGTTGTTGATCTTCACCCTCAGGGACAAAAACTAGGAAGTGTAGACTGCACTGAGACAATGCGTTGGAACACGTGGAGAACCTTTTATAGAGCAGACGAGGCACTGCAAGAAAGTAACACGTGTATGCTAGACGTGCACGTGTGCCATGGCCAACGAGACAATATAGATATGAGTTTTACAAATAAAGATATGATTTTTACAAATATATGAAAGGACAAGGATGTCGCCTAGAGGGGGGGTGAATAGACGATTATAACTTTTCCGGTTTAGCCTTGATAATTGCGGAATAAAAGTAGGTGTTTAAAATAACAAGCCAACAACCTAAATAAACTAGGCTCGCCTATGTGCACCAATAACTTATGCTAAGCAAGACAAGCAACAAGGTGATAGCAATATAGAATACTTCGCACGAAGGCTATCACAATGTAAAATGCATAAGTAAAGAGCTCGGGTATAGAAATAACCGAGGCACGCGGAGACGAGGATGTATTCCCGAGTTCCTCCTTTTTAGGGGAGTACGTCTCGTTGGAGAGGTGTGAACCAACACAATGGTTCAACAACCACAAAGGTTTCACCTTCTTCTCCGATGAACCGCACCACAAAGGATTGGTTCACCTTCCACTATCGGAATCCTTCGAGACGGAAATCCAGAGCCTTTCAACAACGATCCGGGGCACAACCCACAACGGGATTGGGGGCTCCCGAACAGATACAAGTGACCACACAAGGGTCTCAACCACCACACGGGCGTCTAGGGTCCAATGACCCAAGAGTAACAAGTTCACAAGCTTTCAACTTCCACGAATCCTCGTGGAGAGCACAAACCGATGCAACGAAGCAATGGCAAGAGCACAAGGCTCAAATCCTTCACTCTCGAATCCCACCACATGCAACTAATGCTTATGGGGCGAGAAGAGAGGAAGAACAACGAAGAACACAACAAATGGAACTCCAAGATCTAAATCCAAAGGGTTCCCCTCACTTAGAGGAGAGATGGATTGGTGGAAATGTAGATCTAGATCTCCTCTCACTTTTCCCTCAAAGATATGCAAGAATCATGGGAGGGATTGAGAGGGGGCAAGCTTTTCCAAGGTCAACAATGGAGGAGAGAGAGGGGAAAACCAGCAGCTCAAGGTAGAAAAAAGGGGAGGGGTATTTATAGCCCCTCCCACCAAAATAGCCGTTGCAGGCTCACTTAGTCCGGAACTTCCGGTCCCAGGGACGGAACTTCCGGCCCTAAGGTCGGAACTTCCGTCCCAGAACTTCCGGACCCCAGAAAAACGGCTAAAAAGCGGTACTGGACTTGGGCCGGAACTTTGCCCGGAACTTCCGGGGCCCGGAATTTCCGGCCAAAAACCCGGAACTTCCGCCCCTCTGAAAACTACGAAAACACCGATACGAAAACGGCAATATCTTGGGCATCCGAACTCCGTTTTCGATGATCTTTGGCTCGTTGGAATCGTAACGAAGAGCTTTACAAAATCATGCAGAGAAACATCATAGTCCAACAATGGAGGATAAAACCAAATGGGGAAAGGTTAGACCTCTCAATAAAAGAACAACCGATAAAACCTCCAAACCAAAACCGCAATATGTTTCTCATCCGGACTCCGTTTTCTATGATCTTGGTCTTGTTAGAAGATACTCACAAGCTCTACAAGATTATGCATATACACTTCATAGTTCATCATGTGAGGAGGAGAACACAAGAGGAGAGTTTGACCTCTCTACAAAAGACGAACCAGTAAAACTTCCAACATCAAAAACATCACAAGATATTCATATGATATCCGTTTTTGATGAACAAGAGCTTGGCATGGAGATGAACACAAGCTCTAAATTCACACATGGATAAAAGCCAAATAAGAACCAAGAAAGATGGTATGCCAAATATGCAAAGGTTTGAGCTCTCCACAAAAATGCGATCAAGTTACTCACTTGAGAGCCCCTCTTGATAGTATGCCGTCTATCCTATAACCCGGTCTCCACTAACACCACGAGACTGGTAAAATAGAAACCCTATCAAGATCATACCTTTGCCTTGCGCATTCCACTTGAGCTAGATGATGACGATCTTGATCTCTCCAAGTGGAACACCTTTTCTTGATTGTGCTTGCTAGCACATGCTTGATGAAAACTTCTCCAAATACTCCCCCATACTCCATTATATGAGAGCCTTGTTAATCTCCGTCTTCATGAATCCACTTGCACTTCATCTTCTTATCTTGATATATATGATGGCTTGGAGATAACATGAAGTTCACTCAATCTTATTTTCCAAGCCATGCTTGCAATAAACTCAACTCTTCACATGACCATTCTTCATATAAACCCTTGGATGGAACCTTGGTCATCATGTAATCTTCTATAGTCCAACACATGAACTCCAATCTTTTCCTATGGACAAGATCTACACGAATATCTCAATACAAACATTAGTCCATAAGGATTGTCATTAATTACCAAAACCACACATGGGGCAATGATACGTCTCAAACATATCTATAATTTTTGATGTTCCATGCTGATATTATACCAATTGTTACATGTTTTGCATCCACTTTATATCACTTTTATACATTTTTTTGGACTAACCTATTAACAAGATGCCGCAGTGTCAGTTCCTGTTTTCTGCTGTTTTTGTATTCCAGAAAAGCTAGTCAGGAAATATTCTCGGAATTGGACGAAAATTCACGGAGGGCCCTATTTTATCAGAAGACACCTGGAGTCCGAAGGAGAGACGAAGAGGAGCCAGGAGGGCCCCACACGTGGCCAGGGCACGGCCCCCCTCCAGGCGCGCCGAGGGTGCGTGTGGGCCCCTCGGGGCTCTCCAGCCGCCGCCCTTTCGCCTACTTAATCCCCCGATGCAAAAACCCTAAATACCCGAGCCATTATCCACGAAAATTTCCAGAGGCGCCGCCGTCGTCAACCCTAGCTTGGGAGGGTCCAGAACCTCTTCCCGGCACCCTGCCGGAGAGGGGAATCATCACCGGAGGGCTCTACATCACCATGCCTGCCTCCGGATTGATGCGTGAGTAGTTCATCCTTGGACTACGGGTCCATAGCAGTAGCTAGATGGTTGTCTCTCCACTTTGTGCCATCATGTTTAGATCTTGTGAGCTGCCCTACATGATCAAGATTATCTTATTGTAATGCTACATGTTGTGTTTGCTGGGATCCGATGAATATTGAATACTATGTCAAGTTGATTATCAATTTATCTCCTATGTTATTTATGATCTTGCATGCTTTCCGTTACTAGTAGATGCTTTGGCCAAGTAGATGCTTGTAACTCCAAGAGGGAGTATTTATGCTAGATAGTGGGTTCAGTCTCCAGTAATCTGGGCGAGTGACAGCAACGCCTAAGGTTGTGGATGTGCTGTTACTACTAGGGATAACCTAACAATGCTATGTCCACGGTCATATGTATTTGTTTATATTACGCACATTACTTAATGCAATTATCTGTTGCTTGCAACTTAATACCAACGGGGAACTCGGATGACAACCTGGCGGTGGATTATTAGTCATAGATGCTGTTGGATAATGGTCTATGTATTTTGTCGTAATGCCCACTTAAATATCATAGTAATCATCATGTCATATATATGCATTGTCATGCGCTCAATATTTTGTCAATTGCCCAGCTGTAATTTGTTCACCCAGCATGTTAGTTATCTTTTACGGAGAGACACCTCTAGTGAAATGTGGACCCCGGTCCATTCTTTTACACTGATAATACAATCAACTGCAAACATTGTTCCTTTTCATTCTCTGAAATTTAATACTGTTTTCCACACCATACGTTTAATCCTTTGTTTTCAGCAAGCCGGTGAGATTGACAACCTCACTGTTTCGTTGGGACAAAGTAGTTTGATTGTGTTGTGTGCAGGTTCCACGTCAACAGTCCAGACTCCCTGCAACAGCTATTTTTCTGGCGCCGTTGACAACCTTCTGAAGTGCTACTGCTCCTACTGGTTCGATAACCTTGGTTTCAAACTGAGGGAAAACTTGCTGCTGGACTACATCATACCTTCCTCTTGGGGTCTCCCAACGAACGTGTGTTTCACGCTGATACGTCTCAAACGTATCTATAATTTCTGATGTTCCATGTTGATATTATACCAATTGTTACATGTTTTATATACACTTCATAGCATTTTTATGCATTTATTGGACTAACCTACTAACAAGATGCCACAGTGCCAGTTTCTGTTTATTATGTCTGTGTATTGCAGAAAAGGCCCGAAAACCAAAGTGCTCGGAAAAATCCAGAAAATTTACAGAAATTCGATTTCGTCAGAAGACCCACGAAGCCAGAAGGGCAAGTCCAGCGGAGGCCCACAGCCTCCACACCATGCCCTCGCGCGGCCTGGAGGGGGGCGGCGCCGGGGGGTGGTGTGGCCACCTCGTGCACCGTCTCGCGACGCCCTTTGGACTATATATTGCCTCCGTGGTGAAAACCCTAAAAGGATGGACGATTTCTCCAGAAGAGTTCCGTAGCTCCGCCGCCACCAAAAACCCTAATTCGGGGGACAGAAGTCTCTGTTTCGGCACCCTGCCGGGACGGGGAATTGCCCCCGGAGCCATCTCCATCAACGCCACCGCCATCGTCATCGCCGTTGCTGCCTCCCATGATGAGGAGGGAGTAGTTCTTCATCGGGGCTGAGGGCTCTACCGGTAGCTATGTGGTTTATCTCTCTCTCCCATGGTGTGATCTTTATGTGATCATGAGCTTTGTAATCTAGTTGAATCCATAGATGTTACTCTTCATTATCTTATATGCTACTTGAGTGGTTTTATTAATGTAAACTCCGGAGTCACCTTTGTCCCACGGTGCGAAGTTGACAGTGTGCGCACCGTGTGTGGCTCTTAGGCTAAAGATTACATGAATACTTATCATGAGTTATTATTTGTGTTCGATGTCTCTATGAAATTGTGGTGTTTGTCTAGTACTATTTTAGGGCGCTCAAGTTGACAGTGTGGGGTTCCCTAGATGTGGAATGCGACTTCAAGGTGTGCTTTTATAGCCCTACGCAGTGGATTGGTGTTCGTTATCCAACGAGAGAATAATTCAGAGTAGCATAGTGAAGAGGAAATATCTATGTATTCAATTATATTATTATTGTTGAGAGTGTCGACTAGTGAAAGTATGATCCCTAGGCCTTATTTCCAAGCATTGAAACACCGTTTACTCTCATTTTGTCTCATGTTTGCTTGCTGCCATTTTTATTTCATATTGCAATTACCACTTATAATCATCCATATTACTTGTATTTTAATATCTCTTCGCCGAACTAGTGCACCTATACACCTGACAAGTGTATTGGGTGTGTTGGGGACACAAGAGACTTCTTGTATCTTAATTGCAGGGTTGCTTGAGAGGGATATCTTTGACCTCTACCTCCCTGAGTTCGATAAACCTTGGGTGATTCACTTAAGGGAAACTTGTTGCTGTTCTACAAACCTCTGCACTTGGAGGCCCAACACTGTCTACAAGAATAGAAGCGTGCGTAGACATCAAGCTATTTTCTGACGCCGTTGCCGGGGAGGTAAGGTAAAAGGTACTCACATCCTCCGACTACTAAGCTATTTTCTAGCACTGTTGCCGGTGTGTGAGTGCTTGAAGGTATTTCCTTTAGATTCTGTAATTATATCTTTTTGTTTCTTGTTTTTATTTTACTATTTAGCCTTAATGGAAAACAACAAAAAAATTAGAGATCTTTATGAACTTTATATTGAATTAGGACATGATGCTTTTGAAGAGAAAATTAAAAAACCTATGGAAGTTTGTTTGCATAATAGTGATAGCAATGTTATTACTATAAATTCTTTGAACACCATTATTGCTAATGCTATGGAAGAATTTAAGCTTGGGAAAGCCGTTGTTGATGAATGTGATATTTTTAGTCCCCCAAGTTTTGAGGAGAAATTTTTCTTTGATGATACTTTGCCTCCAATATATGATGATTATAATCATTGTGATATTTTCAGTCCACCTACTATTGAGGATATAGTTTATGTTGATTATGATATGCCTCCTATATATGATGTTTACAATGATGAATATGATATTTTTAGTCCATCTACTATTGAGGATAAAATTAATTATGATTATTCTATGCCTCCAATTTATGATGATTACAATGATGGATGTGATATTTTTACTCCCACTATTATTAATGATTATGCTTATGTGGAAAGTAATGGTACTGTCATGCTTATGGATCATGATAATAATGCTTTATGTGATAGCTATATTGTTGAGTTTATTCATGATGCCACTGAAAATTATTTTGAGAGAGGAAAGTATGGTTATAGAAATCTTCATGTTACTAAATTTCTTCTCTTTATGATGAAGGTTTTGAGCTTTCTCTTGATTTGCTTTTATTTGCTGGGTACTTTAAGACCTACTGGTCCTTATGAGAGAGGGAGACACGGCTTCATATATCACAATAATATTAAGTCTCCTCTCTTTTTGTTGAAATTTTGAAGTTCCACTTGTTTTGCCTTCCTATTCTAGTCACTTTGTATTTGTTTTCTTACAAGGCTCCTATGCATAGGAAGAGTGTTAGATTTAAACATGTTTTATATATTCTTCTTGATGCTCTCTTTTATGTTTCAACTCTTATCCTTATGTGAGCATCATAAAAATTACTATGCCTAGCTAAAAGGCGTTAAAGAAAAGCGCTTATGGGAGACAACCCATGATTTTATTTCTGCAATTTTTCTTTTCTTTTTGAGTCAAGGAGTTGTTTACTTCTGTAACAATTTCTTTGTATCTTTACTTTATCGCATTGTTGTGCCAAGTGGAGCCTCTAATAGGAAGATGATGCTAGATTTGGATTTCTGCGCAGGAACAGATTTCTGTTGTTCACCGTTTTACTTCTGTAAAATCACAGAAAAATATTTAAATCTGCCAATTTTTGTGCGTGATCCTCAGATATGTACGCATCTTTCGTTAGTTTTGCATTTTTCGATCTGAGCAACGTAAGTGCCTCGAAAAAATTCATCTTTACAGACTATTCTGTTTAGACAGATTCTGTCTTTTATTTTTCGCATTCTCTCTTTTGCTAGTGTTGAGTGGAATTCTTTTTTTTAGGGTGAAGAGCTTCACATAACATCAGTGGTAGTAGTTAATGTTAAAAGTAACGGTCATATTTGTGTTCTTATAGAACATGTGAGTTTTTTATTGTGCACTAACCCTCTAATGAGAATTACTCTCAGTTTGGTGTGGCGGAAGTTTTCAAGGGTCAAGAGAGAAGGATGATATAATGTGATTAAGAAGAGTGAAGAGCTCAAGCTTGGGGATGCTCCCATGGATCACCCCAGCATATTTCAAGAAGACTCAAGCGTCTAAGCTTGGGGATGCCCAAGGCATCCCCGTCTTCATCAGCAACTTATCAGGTCATCTCTAGTGAAACTATATTTTAATTCTTTCACATCATATGTGCTTTACTTGGAGCGTCTGTGTGCTTTTATTTTCAGTATTTTATTTTTCTTATGGTCAACTTGATTGGACCTTAGCATTCTTGATTGGGAGAGAGACACGCTCCACTTTTTCATATGAATACTCTTATTCTTTACTTATACTTGTTGAGTATTCTTATCTAGCTATTGCTATGCTTTTAGCTCCTGTTTTGCATGCATCTCTTATTCAGAGCTGTTAGTTCTTTTAAAGGAAGTACTCTCTTGCTTCACTTATAATTGTTTGGAGAGTTTATGTTGAAATAAATTGATTGGTGTTTGGTTGGAACAGAAAATGCTGCATGTGGTAGATGGTATAATGGAAAAAGCTTACATATTCTTGTAGATCACTGTATTGGATAATTTGATACTTGTCAATTGTTTTGAGTTATCAATTAGTTCATGTTTAAGCTTTTGTATCATGTAGTTAAAACCTATTAATGAAGAACTACCGTAAAGCTCGTTGAAATTTGTTTGCATGATTGGTATCTCTAAGGTCTAGATATTTTCTAGTAAAAGGGTTTGGTTAACAAGGAAGACAGTGTAGAGTCTTATAATGCTTGCAATATGTTTTCATATAAGTCTTGCTGTGTCGGTTGATATCCTGTGTTTGCTTCAAATAACCTTGCTAGCCTAAACTCTGTACTGAGAGGGAATGCTTCTCGTGCATCCAAAACCTTGAGCCAAAATCCATGGCATTTGTGTCCAGCATAACTACCTATATGTGGTATTTCCTTGCCACTCCAAGTAAATTTTTCATGTGCTACCTTTAAACTATTCAAAAAAATTATTACTCCTATTTTGTGTCAATGTTTACCAAGCTCATGAGGACGGGGTGGATGTCTTTATGTCAACTGTCAAACAGACTTTACCACCGGACTGGCGGCATATACATCTGCTTATCCATTAATTTTGCAAAAAGAGGTGGCAAATGGGGTGCCCAGTCCCAATTAATTACAACTTTAACCGCTTAATTCTCTTCACATTTTTGCCCTGATTTATCAGTCAAGCAATGACAACCAATGAAATATCTGCATGTGTAAACAAAAGAGAAAGAGGGATGATCTGCCTTGCTGGTAGAAATAATGTCCTTCATGGGAGCCGCTCTTAAAAGTCTGGTTGGCAGGGGTCATATTGTACTTTCCATTTTCTGATTCGTTGACAATTAACATACACCTCTCAAAACTTATATTTTTACTCTCTATATGATTTCAAAAACTTAAAAAGCTCTAGCACATTGATTACCCCCAAGAGCAAGGGATCACTGTAGCACCTCTCAATGTGGAAGTAAGGTATCGATCCGCAGGAGCAAGAAGGAAAAGTTATCTATTCCCTACAACTAAAGTGTCACAAGTTTTAGTTGATTATGCACTAAACAAGTTTAGAGAACAAGATGGTTGGTTTGATGGATGTAAAAGTGTCCCAATCCTCTTCTTTGCAAGAGGACAAGACAAAGGTAGTAGCAAGTGAAAGCTCTCAAAGAGAGAAAGCCCAATCCTCTATGTAGCAAGAGGACAAGCTCAAGTGTGTGTTTCTTATAGGAACAATGGACATGGTTCATGGGTTCACTTAATCCTCTCTCTCTCATCTACGGTGATCATCATGTTATAGATAAAGTACACACAATTGTCATGTTTTAATGGTAGCTTTTTATGACGGCTATATGTCCTAAAACACATAGTTGAAAGAAATACTCATTTGTGTTGCTAGGTCACCCCTCGTAAGGCTAGCGTGGTTTCTCTCACTCCCACATCATACTCTTTCTTTTTACCCCCAGATAAAGGACGTTGGGCGGTACTGTGTCACTCAATACCTATGCCGTGTCACATCGGCCATCCCGTACCCACATACATCATACTTCAAAGAACAATATACAAATCAACAAAAGCTCCAACACAACGGTAAATGCATAACAAATCATCTCACACCACAATATTCACCACAAAGGTATTACATAGATGACCGTAATCATGTTTGCAGCTCATACGGTACTAATTAGTGAAGCTCAAGAGAGAGGAGAGATACAAAAGTTACCACCACAAACCCTAGTCCAGGGGGTGGACTACTCCCCCTTCATCATGGTGATGATGGTGGAGAAGTTCTTGCTGTAGATGTTGATGATGAACACGCCGGAGGGGGGTGGAGCCCTCCGGAGGTGATTCCGGCGGCGTTTCCCCCCTCCGATCTTCTCCGGCGGCAGCCTTCTGACTCTCTGTTTCGTGGTTCTGTGTTTCTCCGCCGCCTCCTTTCGCGAAACGCCAGGGGACCTTTTTTATAGGCGTTTTTAGGTCAAGACGAGTCGGTGGACGAAAGATCGACGGCCACGGAGCTCCGAGGAAACGAGCTGGGCCCACGCGGCCATGTACTTTAGGCCGCGTGGGACCCTCCCATTTCCAGCCTGTTGGGCTTCTGGTCTTCAATTTAAGCCCATTGCGTTCGTCTCGAAAATTCTGAACCGTGCTCTTTGACCTTGCCCTTTTTGGAGTCCCGAAGCTCCCGGAAAGTCTGAAACACTAAAAAAGACGTTTTCTGGAAAAACAGGGTTAATTCCAAATAAATGGGAAAACTATGAAGTATTCCCAAAATCATTATAAAACATTGATATAACCCTTATATGATGCAAATATGATTGGAATATAAGCAATTAAAGTGCAAAGTTCATGTATGCATTTTACATGCATCAACATCCCCAAGCTTAATCCATGCTCGTCCTCGAGTATGAAGATGATAAAACTAACATGGACTTTGCAATTTAATACTTAACAATGAATATCAAAGATGATTACTATTGCTACATATAGTCAAATGATTCATTCTTCAAAGGAGTAGCAATATGCAAATAGTTTATGAAGTGATATCAAGTATTCAAGACAAGGATGTTCATTGATAGTTCACAAAGTGTAACATAGTAGCAAGTAATATGGAACACATGTATGCATAATGATAAGTAGAACATCCTACAATGGTCATAGAGTGTAGATGAAAATCTGAATATGATAGGTGTACACTTTGGAAAGATGTATATGTGAGTAGAGGTAAAGCATGCATAAGTTTCATCCAACTTCCAAACTCTTCTACTTAAGTTAATGATTGCAATAAGGTATTCATTGGTGTCAAGCTCTCATTGCCCCTATCATAGCATCTTGAATGATTAAGTTAAAGTGAAAGCAAATATGAGTAGTGTGCTTGACAAAGTAATGGTTGATGTCTCATGCCCCTTGAATACAAGTACTACACCATGATTACTCAACTTGGAAACAAAGCAAGTTCAAGTTATATATCATTGTAAGTAATAATAGTATCATCAAGAGCGTCAACTGGGGTACCTCTTGTCCCAGATATGGAACAAGCCCATATCAAAATGACAAGACAAACAAACAAATGAAAACCTCAACACCCTTTTTATTTACCATTGGAATAGTTTTTTATTGTAAGGTGTCATCAGAATTCACCATAGCATGTAAGTAAATTTCCACCATGAATGATGCATGGCTTAGATTAGCGGCCCAGGCGTCTCTCTAACCATTTATACAAACTCATTTAAACTCTTCATTTCCACCATTTCACATGATAGCATCCATAACAAAAGTACATGATATCAACTAAATGAGATGAAGAGCATGTTGAAAGCTTTGCATGTGACAGCACATATGGGCTAACTCCAACCTCGAACATTTATCAAGCCACTAGCATCATAATCTTAATCACAATGGGTCATGTTTTATTATTGCAATGATAGTAAAATGTGCATCAAGTTCGTGAGAGCTATATAACCAACTTTTCCATGCAATCAATAACATAAACATTTTCATTCAGAGGTATAGATAACACAAATATCATGATGAACATACTCGGAATAGCATATAGCTAGTAGGTAGATATGGTGGACTCACTGGAATAACTTTGGTTGAAGGTGTTGGAAACAAGTTTTTGCTTGTTGGAGTTTTTGGGCTAGCAAAAGGGAGAAAGTTGACCATCTAGATGCATGCATGAGTGTCCATAGAACTAACTAATCCATGTTAAACCAAGTAAATAACAATCAGCACCAAAACATGAATAAGTGATAGCTCTAAAAAGAATTTGCAAACTATTACTCATAAACAAGCTCATGAATCATGCAACTATATGTATCATTAAAAATCAACTCAAACATCCCTTTTCCCAATCTTATAAAAGCATCCAACATATTTCAACCCATATTTCCAGTAGCTCTCTCATATATAATGATAGTGTGGTGGTCTCTCAAGACTCAAACAAAAAACAAAAAGACGCTCCAAGTTTATGCGATAAAGTGTTTCGATCGAAAAACAGAAGTTGGACGTGTGCAAACCGAGAGTGTGTAGGTCCAGCGGGGTTGTCTTCACATCCCCAAGCTTATGGTCTTCACCATCCTTGGATAGCTCTTGGTGCATCTCCTCCAATCCCTGTGAAAAAACTTCAAAACACCGTTTCTCCCATCTCTTTTCTGTGGGGTGCATTAATAGTGATAAACAAATAGGTTCCTTGCTGCATATAATCCTTGAACAAAAATTCATATGACATGTCCAGAAAGTGTATAATGTTGTATGCCTACTCATAAACTCAATTGGATCAAAAAGATTCAACTTAAAAGCTCAAAGCATGCATCAAACAAAATGGGACAGAATCTGTCCAGAAAAACAGCAGCAGCAAAACGTATTTTTCTACCCTACCAAACTTTCTCGAAAAATTCCGAAAAATTCATGCATACAGAGGATGAAAAGTTGCAACTACAGTTCAAATATGAGCTCATTCGGAGTTACAGAATAAGAATTAAAAATCATACCGTGCACTGACTCGTGCAGGAATAAAATCTCCGAACTCAATAAGCAACTTTTCAAGACCAAAATGGGTAAAACTTGGCACTTTATTAAAACTCCAGAAACTAAACTAGACACAAAGTCTCTTGTTACAGCAAGAGGACACAAAGAAAAATCACACAAAAAATAACCGGGTTGCCTCCCGCAAAGCGCTTTCTTTATAGCCATATAGCTAGGCTTGATAGTTTTAATGATGCTCACATAGGAATAAGAGTTGAATATAAAAGAGCATCAAGAAGCAAATATCAAACACATTTAAGTCTAACCCACTTCCTATGCATTGGGATCTTGTAAGAAAATAAATCAATAAAGCACAAAGTGACTAGCATAGGAAGGCAAAGCAAGTGCAACTTCAAAATTTCAACAAAAAGAGAGAAGACTTAATATTTTTGAGATATATGAAATCATGTCTCCCTCTCTCATAAAAACTTTCAGTAGCATCATTGATAAACTCAACAATATAGCTATCACATGAAACATTCTTATCATGATCCATATGCATAAAAGTATCATTACTCTCCACATAAGCATAAACAGTTTCATTAGGAATAGTGGGAGTAAAACATCATATAATCATTGTAATCATCATATATAGGAGGCATATCATAATCACAATAAACTTTATACTCAATAGTGGGTGGACTGAAAATATCATATTCATCATCATAAATGGGAGACATAGTATCATCATTTTTACTAGAAAGATATGTCTCAAATATATAATCATTAGTAGCAAAAGGATTTTCAAACACCTCATCCCCAAGCTTAGAGCTTTTCATATCATCATTGGAAAGAACATGGATAGTACTAATAGTATAACAATTATTAACATCATCATTTTCTGAATTGGTACCCAAGAGATTTTCAATATCAAAAGTACTATGCTTTTCCCAATCATGATCACTATCATTAGTAACAGGCATAGGATCATCATCGAATTCAGACTCATCAGCAACATCTATAATAGGAGCAACATGTTTAGGGGAAGATACCGTTTCCTCTCTCTTTTTACTCTTCTTCTTCTTTCCCTCTTTAGGAGGGAAAGGCTTGAAGGAAGCTTCTCCACATACCTGGTTGATTGTTAGAAACAAAGAAGAAACTTGGGAGGATTCCTCTTTTCATTAATAAGAGTAAAACAAACATTAGTCCTTTCATATTTTGGTAAAGTCGTTCCATCCTTTATAATATTTTGTATGTAAGTGTTGGCATGGCAATTATTAACACAATAGAGATAACATCCATGTAACACACTATTCATATCAAAATCACTCATATCTAACGAAGAAGTTTTTCTTGATAACTCTTCACACCCCAAAAATAATGTAAGTTCATCATGTTGATTAGGAGTGATCATGTTATCACAAAAGTCTCCCGCAATATCCTTATTAGAACCTGAGCATTGGAATTCGAAATGCCCCTCTTTATAGCAAAGTTCACAAGTAAAAGGATAGGTGGCACAAACTTTTTCAGCAAGATCACTTAGAGCTCTGTACCATGTTGTAGTTTTTCATTCCTATGATGGATACAATATTCTTTTCGATTTGATTCTTTTCACAAGGTCTAAGTGCTCCACAATAATTAACATGCTTATAAGAAATAGTATTTTCAGAAGTTTGAGCATGTTTATTGCAATCATTAATAACAATTTCATTTCCATGCAAGTTTCTTTAAAAGGTTCATGATACATGTCCCAATTTTCTTTAGGAATATCCATATGAGAAGCAAAGTTTTACAACAATCAACCATAATTTGAGAATCAAGACCAAATTTAGCACTAAGCTCATGAAAAACAGCAGTTTTAGAGAAAGACTTAATGCAACCATACTCATAGTTTATACCTGATTCTTTACCTTTGTCGATCTCCCAATCTTCAGTATTGCGTTGAATTTTTTCAAGAAGATCCCATTTAGCTTCAACCTTCTTACTTGTGAAAGAACCACCTGAAGAAGCATCTAGATAATCCTTATGATGACCTGAAAGCCTTGCATAAAAATTGAAATAATTATTTCCTCAGAAAGCTCATGGTTAGGACATTTGAGTATTAATGTTTTCAGTCTTCCCCAAGCTTGAGCAATGCTTTCTACATCATGAGGATAAAAATTGAAAATGTAACTCCTATCTCGATGCACTTCATGAAGGGATAAAATTTAGAGCAAAAGAGAGATTCAAGCTGTTTCCAATTCGAAGGACGATCATCCAACAGCCTATACCACTCCTTTGCTTTGTCCTTAAGTGAAAATGGAAAAACTTTCCTCATGACATCTTCTCTTGATAAACCTGCAACTTTAAACAACTCACAAAGTTCTGTAAATTTCAACAAGTGATCATTCGGACGAACTGTTCCATCCCCTGCATAAGGTTCTTCCATAACCATTTTAACAAGTTCCACAGGTATTTCAAAAGCAGTACTTTCAGTAGGTGGATTTAGAATATTACAAGCATCATTAGAATTATCACATATGGGAGACAAAGCATTATCAAGGCAAGTTTTATTCTCCAAAGCTGGGGAACTAAAAAGATCATTTTCATATAAACTAGCTTCCCCAAGCTTAGACTTTTCCATAGCATTAGGAATAATGGTGTTCAAAGCATTCATGTTAACAACATTGTTATCACTATTATGCAAACAAACTCCCATTGCTTTTTTAATTTTCTCTTCAAACACATCATGTCCTAACTCAAGATAAATTTCATATAACTCTCTAATTTTTTTTTGTTTTCCATTAAGCCTAACTAGTGAAATAAAAACAAGAAACAAAAAGATATAACTGCAGGATCTAAAGGAGATACCTTCAAGCACTTACTTCCCCGGCAACGGTGCCACACATGATTTAATCCCTGCTTCCCTCTGCGAAGGGCCTTTCTTTTACTTTTATGTTGAGTCAGTTTTCCTACTTCTTTCCATCTCAGAAGCAAACACTAGTGTCGACTTTGGTGCAACAATGTTTATATGCTTGTATATTGTACTTATTATATTGCTTTGTGTTGACAAATATCCATGAGATATACATGTTGAAAGTTGAAAGCAATTGATGAAGCTTAAATCTTCCTTTGTGTTGGTTAAATACTTTTACTTAGAATCTATTGCTTTATGAGTTAACTCTTATGCAAAAAAAATTGATGCTTGTCTCGAAAGTACTATTCATGAAAAGTTTTTGCTTATATGATTCAGTTGTTTGCTCATTATCTATTTGTTAGCAAACTATAGACCATTGACCTGGATCACTTCATTCATAACATGTGCTTTACAATACTATTTGATCAAATTTATGTTGGTAGCATGTCACCTCAGAAATTATTTTGTTTTTATCGTTTTACCTACTCGAGGACGAGTAGAACTAAGCTTGGGGATGCTTGATACGTCTCAAACGTATATATAATTTCTGATGTTCCATGTTGATATTATACCAATTGTTACATGTTTTATATACACTTCATAGCATTTTTATGCATTTATTGGACTAACCTATTAACAAGATGCCACAGTGTCAGTTTCTGTTTATTATGTCTGTGTATTGCACAAAAGGCCCGAAAACCAAAGTGCTCGGAAAAATCCAGAAAAATTACAGAAATTCTATTTCGTCAGAAGACCCACGGAGCCAGAAGGGCAAGTCCAGCGGAGGCTCACAGCCTCCACACCATGCCCTCGCGCGGCCTGGAGGGGGGCGGCACCGGGGGGTGGTGTGGCCACCTCGTGCACCGCCTCGCGACGCCCTTTGGACTATATATTGCCTCCGTGGTGAAAACCCTAAAAGGATGGACGATTTCTCCAGAAGAGTTCCGTAGCTCTGCCGCCACCAAAAACCCTAATTCGGGGGACATAAGTCTCTGTTTCGACACCCTGCCGGGACGGGGAATTGCCCCCGGAGCCATCTCCATCGACGCCACCGCCATCTTCATCGCCGTTGCTGCCTCCCATGATGAGGAGGGAGTAGTTCTTCATCGGGGCTGAGGGCTCTACCGGTAGCTATGTGGTTTATCTCTCTCTCCCATGGTGTGATCTTTATGTGATCATGAGCTTTGTAATCTAGTTGAATCCATAGATGTTACTCTTCATTATCTTATATGCTACTTGAGTGGTTTTATTAATGTAAACTCCGGAGTCACCTTTGTCCCACGGTGCGAAGTTGACAGTGTGCGCACCGTGTGTGGCTCTTAGGCTAAAGATTACATGAATACTTATCATGAGTTATTATTTGTGTTGGATGTCTCTACGAAATTGTGGTGTTTGTCTAGTACTATTTTAGGGCGCTCAAGTTGACAGTGTGGGGTTCCCTAGATGTGGAATACGACTTTAAGGTGTGCTTTTATAGCCCTACGCAGTGGATTGGTGTTCGTTATCCAACGAGAGAATAATTCAGAGTAGCATAGTGAAGAGGAAATATCTATGTATTCAATTATATTATTATTGTTGAGAGTATCCACTAGTGAAATTATGATCCCTAGGCCTTATTTCCAAGCATTGAAACACCGTTTACTCTCATTTTGTCTCATGTTTGCTTGCTGCCATTTTTATTTCAGATTGCAATTACCACTTATAATCTTCCATATTACTTGTATTTTAATATCTCTTCGCCGAACTAGTGCACCTATACACCTGAAGAGTGTATTGGGTGTGTTGGGGACACAAGAGACTTCTTGTATCTTAATTGCAGGGTTGCTTGAGAGGGATATCTTTGACCTCTACCTCACTGAGTTCGATAAACCTTGGGTGATTCACTTAAGGGAAAACTTGCTGCTGTTCTACAAACTTCTGCACTTGGAGGCCCAACACTGTCTACAAGAATAGAAGCGTGCGTAGACATCACACGCCGTCAGGCAACACATGTACTTTCAATATAGACAATTAAATATGTAAATAAAATGGATATGAAAGAAAACAGAAAAAAGAAAAAGGAACGAGAGAAAAAAAAACTATTTCAATACATATAATGACTTAATGGATTTCAAATTCCAAAATTTGGAATTAATTGAATTTACCTCACATTTCAAATAAATAGATTACATTTTTCTGAACAATTCGATATATTATTGCATTTTTCTGATAAGCAGATACAAGGATATTGATTTTATTAGTTTATTACATTCTTTGAAAAACAAATTAAAAGAACAAGTAAAACTATGGGCTTCGCGCCCAAAATTTTATTTTCCAAAAGCCCATTTAGTCCCGGTTGTTAATCCCGCACGCGCAACTTCTCAGGCCTGCCGAAAAAAGAACTTTAGTACCGGTCGCAACCACCAACCGGGACCAAAGGTCCTTTAGTCCCAGTTGGTGGGTTGAACCGGGACTAAAGGTCATTTTCAATGATTTAGATCAATTGGCCGGGGCGTGGCCGGCGCCCCGGCAGACCATCTTCTTCACAACACTCCTGCAGAACACCGAAGAACCACCGCCGCCCATCTGCGCAGGAGGTCACGCTGCCGCCTCCCGTCCACGACGATGCCGTCGTGAGATCCACGAAACCGCCTCCCGTCCACGACGATGCCGTCGTGAGATCCACGACGCTGCCCCCTGTCTGCGGCCGTGCTAGACGCCGAAGCGTCGCCTCCCGTACGTCCACGACGACGCATCGTCGTCCCGTCCACGATGCCTCCGGCCTCCCCCCGATGACGCAGCGCCGCCTCCACGAACGCCGGCCGTCGTCGCCTCTGGCCCCGAGGTGAGCTCTGCCTCTCCCCTAATTAGGTTAATGTTAGAAATTTTAGTTTTAGGAAATGTTAGGAGATGTTAGGAAATTTTAGGAAATGTTAGGAAATTTTAGTTTTAGGAAATTTTAGGAAAATGATAGGAAATTTTAGTTTTAGGAAATTTTAGGAAAATGTTTTAGGAAATTTTAGTTTTAGGAGTTTTTATTTTAATTGTAATTCACTCCCAATATTTATTCTACTCAACTTAGTTGAAACATGTAGGATATTACTTGCTGAACATTTTGATGGGTCACACATAAATTTTGGATCATTATTTTTGAAGTTATGAACGTGAGCGTTGACTAATATATCATTTCTTATTTTGGTCACACATAAACCAATGTTGTTTAAAATTTGTATGCTCTGTAATCTTGTTCATTTTGTAACACTCCTAGATACACAATTTTTGTTATTTGTAGTTGCTATGAATTTTAGTGGAAAATTAGTGGACTAAAATTGCAAAATTATCTCGTTCTGAACAATATTAGTGAGGTGTGTTCCTTGAAGTATTTTACATGCAAATTTTAGATGTAAATTTTAAGATTCATATTCTTGTTACTAAATTGAAAGCATATATAATTGATTGCAGGGACATTGAGCTATGGATGCCCCCGGCAGAGACGAGGAAGGTGAAGACCAAATATATCAGATTATATATGAAGCTGCACAACGTGGCGAAGATGCCGGTGGAGAAGATGCCGATGGACACGAATTCAGCTCACAATTTCTGAACGACTCTGGTGAGAGAGTTGAGCTAGAAGAAAGCAGAGAAGACGAAGTGCCAAATTCCGGCGAGGTATATATATTAAGTCTCTCTTGATCACTAGATGCATTAATTGATTTGTATTGCACTTATTAATGAATCATTTTTCTTTTAGCCCTTCGGATCTGTGCCAAGCAAACGAGGCCCGACCAAAAGGTTGGACGATGGGGCAAAGTTATCGATCGACAAAGTTGGTGATGATGGCGAACCGCTGGAACCCATAGAGAATCACCGTAAATTTATAAATCAAGCTGGAGTTCTTGTTAGGGACATGATCCCGATCACCATTGAAGAATGGCATAAGCCGAAGGATGACAACGATGGAGTTACTTATGTCGACCAAAGAAGAAACGATTTGCTTTGGGAGACGCTCTTGACACATTTCAACCTACCGCGACGTCTCACAGATGACAAGAAGGAGAAAGTCAAGCAGTGTAAGATGGCCACACAATTCCAAAGCTGGAAGAAAACATTATGGAGAAATTATCAGAAGAAAAAACAAGCTCCAGAATTCACTGGAGCACTAGAGAAGATAAAACATGACTGGCCCGCATTTGTGAAGATAAAACAATCGTCTGCCGCTGTGGCCCGATCGGCCATAAATAAGGCAAATGCTGCGAAGAAGACATATCACCATACTTTGGGGACAGATGGCTACAAGACTGCCGTGCCTAAGTGTGAAG
Organism: Poa pratensis; assembly: GCA_947311845.1. NCBI lineage: Eukaryota > Viridiplantae > Streptophyta > Magnoliopsida > Poales > Poaceae > Poa > Poa pratensis. The sequence goes on from CAMZMU010000054.1 coordinate 15,266,928, forward strand.
CCTTTGAAGCAGAACTGTTTGCTAAAGGGATCATTCTACAGATAGCAGACTGGCCCGAGAGGTCCAAGTTCTTGTTGTACGTGCATGGGGCAGCGTTGGACCCGCAAACAGGGCGGATTCACTACAAGAAATGTGTCAACTAGTGACTTTTCTATAGTGACCAGGGAAAATTGGTCATAGATCTATGACCAATGAAGCCATTTGGTCATACACTACTTTGTAGGGTCTAAAACTGAAAAACTAGTGACTTTTCTAGTTTGAATGGTCATAACCTGGTTAGATGAATTGGTCATAATGTAAAAGGCTCTGGCGCATTGCCTTTTCTTTAGCCGCGTATGACCAATTTAAATGGTCATAATCTAGTAGTGGACAGCCAACTCAGCAGTTTTGCCTACATGTCAGTGCTTACGTGGCAGTTTTGCTTATGTGTTATTATTACTGGACAGACAACTCAGCTATCTTGCCACATGTCATTGCTTAGATGTCATTTTCGCTTACGTGTCATTCTGACATGTAGGACCCATGTTGACTTGTTGATTAATCTGACTGGTGGGACCCGTAGCCATCCACCCCACCACATCTTACATGTGGGTCCCACACCACCCACCCCTTCTTACACGTGGGACCCACCCACTTAACATGTAGGACCCACACCTCTTACCTGACGAGCGGGACCCCACCACATCTTACATGTGGGTCCCACGCCACCCCAATGACATGTAGGGACACCCCATCTCACTCGTGGGACCCACACCACACACCTGACATGAGGACCACGCTGACGAGCGGGACCACCATGGAATCACACATGGCTCATGGAGCAAAATATATATTGCGCGTTGGCTGGGATTCGATCCCACGCCCTCACGGATGCCACAGGGCTCAACTACCACTAGTTCAGCAACCCGTTCGTGATATGGATCCAAGCACAAGTCTATTAAGGGATGCGCACATGGTCTGTGTTTGGGCCTAGCTCGTCCGGGCTTCCATTCTTTTTTTCCTTTAACGTTTTGCTCCGCGGAGTTGGCCGTTGGCCCATGTCACTACCGTGCCTAGCCGTTGTGGCCACTGGCCCACCCGTCAGTTTGTGCCTAGGGTAGCCCATGTGTGGAACTTTTCAGACTTTTCCCAAATTTCAGAAATTGAATAAATTTTGAAAATTCATATAATATTCTCTATCACTCAGAAAAATACAAACAATGTGTAAAAATGTTCACAAAAATGTAATCTAGCTATTCATATAAATAATTTGGTTATTTGAAATAATTTAAACTAAGAATAGCTTAGAAGAACGAATTGAATGGTAAAAACGGCTGACATAACCGTTTGTATATAAGGGTTGAATTTGGCAAAACTTTTGAAATATCTCTGATGAAATAGGTACTTTTGAATCTAAAAATGATTTTCCAAAAAATTATGAGCAAACTACGAAGCACTTGTAGTTCAAATTTGACCCGCTTCCAATTGAATCGGCAAAAATTTGTCTTTCTCACGAGAGGTGGATGAAAACCTTTCTACACCAACAATTTGGTTATTTGTATATTACATGTGGTTTAATATTTTTTATAAATGTTGTGATACAATTTTGCAACAAATATTTGGTACGTGCTTCAAAAAAACTCCATTTTTTGCACTCTGAAAATAAAAAATGACTTTTTCGTGCAAAGAAAATAAAAACTTTCTTCGGCAACATTGTTCGCCACTCCAAGATGCACGCTTGTGCAAAAGATGACATCAGTTAAACAAACTATGTCATGAAAGTGGCCATAACATCCGTCATTTGACCTCAAATGTGTGAATCTTCCGACATCATAGTTCATTTCTGTGAACACGTTTTTTAAATATTTGTTGGATTCCAAGTTTATATTTTTTTATGTTAACTATGTCACATGTAATGACGCTACGCGAAGGTTTTCCATTTATTTGATTTTTTTTAATTTCGTATGCTTGTTTGAAAATCTAGTCCAGGTCTCGGTCACAACCGTTCGTGTGTAGTGATTGAATCATGCAAATATTTTTGTATATCTATGATGAAATGAGTAGTTGTGAACCTAGAAATGAAATTCCTGAAAACTAACGGGCAAGATATATAGCACTTGTAGTTCAAATTTTAGGCATTTCCAGCTGAATCGGCAGGAAACCGTTTAATTGACCGGAAAATGGTAGAAAGCTCAGAAATGAATACTTTTTGTTGATTGTACATATAATGATATCTACTATGTGAACAATTTTTATCGGTTCCATTTTGGATGACACTCTCGGTAGCCGCTTCACAAAAAGTCGGGCTATTAGCACTTAAAAAATGAAAAGTGGATTTTTTTGTGAAACATGTCGAAATCACTGGTCGGCAACATTGTTTGTCATGCCACAATGCACGCATGTGCCAAATTCGGGCACATTTCGATAAACTATGTCATGAATGTGGCAAAAACACTGCTTGTTAGTCTTGAAAGTTATGAATGTCTATTCATGATAGCAAGTTTCTGGGAACACGTTTTCAATAAAACTTCTGAATTGCAAGTTTATATTTTTTTTATGGTAACTATGTCACGACGCTACGCGAAGGTTTTCCATTTATTTGATTTTTTTGAATTTCGTATGCTTGTTTGAAAATCTAGTCCAAGTCTCGGTCACAACCGTTCGTGTGTAGTGATTGAATCATGCAAATATTTGTGTATATCTATGATGAAATGAGTAGTTGTGAACCTAGAAATGAAATTCCTGAAAAATAACGGGCAAGATATATAGCACTTGTAGTTCAAATTTTAGCCATTTCCAGCTGAATCGGCAGGAAACCGTTTAATTGACCGGAAAATGGTAGAAAGCTCAGAAATGAATACTTTTTGGTGATTGTACATATAATGATATCTACTATGTGAACAATTTTTATCGGTTCCATTTTGGACGACACTCTCGGTAGCCGCTTCACAAAAAGTCGGGCTATTAGCACTTAAAAAATGAAAAGTGGATTTTTTTTGTGAAACATGTCGAAATCGCTGGTCGGCAACATTGTTTGTCATGCCACAATGCACGCATGTGCCAAATTTGGGCACATTTCAAAAAACTATGTCATGAATGTGGCAAAAACACTGCTTGTTAGTCTTGAAAGCTATGAATGTCTATTCATGATAGCAAGTTTCTGGGAACAAGTTTTCAATAAAACTTCTGAATTGCAAGTTTATATTTTTTTATGGTAACTATGTCACATGTAATGACGCTACGCGAAGGTTTTCCATTTATTTGATTTTTTTGAATTTCGTATACCAACTTCAAAATACGGTCAAACTAGGTCAAAATGGTGTCAAAACTTTTTAACCCAACTGATTTTTTTGGTTATTCACTTATTTGTACACAAGTTGTGGTATAATATTTTTTTTTTTTTTGTGCTCTAAGTTTGCAATGTGTATTTGATAGGTCTTTTACAAAATACAACATTTGTGACAGCCAAAAATGAAAATGAATTTTGCACACAGCGGCAAATCTCCCGCTACCCAAGTTTTGACGTCAAATGACTTGTATACCCATAAAGATTCGAGCAGGCACCACCGAACCAGGGGCAAATTTGTAATTCAGTGAGAGCACCATATATAAGCCCACTCCCTCCTGATCCCTAGCCGCCACCCCCGATCCGCCTCCCAGGAACCCTAGCTTCCATCTCTCCACCCCTCCCTCGCGCCGCCACCACCACACAACCGCATCCATCCACTCCTCTCCTTCCATCGGCCATCGATCCGACCCCGACTACTCCAGATCCGCCGCCTACCTTCGCCATCTGCTCCCTCTCTCCACCCGTCGTGCTCTCGCGGAATCACCTCGATCCGCGGCCGACAACGCCGGATTTGTCGTCCTGGCCGCGCATTCCTGCGCTGCAGTGATGGGCGGCTCCGACTCCTCCGTCTGCACGTTCGTCCTCGACCTCGTCGTGGCAGGCAGGCCGTGGACGCGCCGGATCTGAAAGGCCGGGCGTGCTGCTGCCGGCGTCTTCCACGTCCCCGTCTGCGACGGCGTCCCACGACCAAGGGAGCGGGGAGGAAGTGTGCTTCTCCTCGAGACCTGAACCGGGCTGCTCCTGCCGGCATCGAGCCGTCTTCACCCACCGCGTCCCCGAGCTGCTGCTGCTGCCCGCCGACCACTAGTGTAAGTACCATCGCTCCCTCCCCATGTATCTTTATTCCTCTTGTGTTAGACCGGAACATGAACAACCATGCCCAGGGCTTTGAGCCGTGGGTGTCGTCTTCACCCACATTAAAGTTTTAGTTGTGCCTGCCTTGTGAACAACCTCACCATCTGTTTATGTTTTTTCAGGTCAAGCCTTGTGGTGGTCTAGGACAGCTACTCCGCGGTCATCTTCCTCTCATGGCGCTGCTTGAGAGGCTGCTCGAGACCACCTGATCGGTGCTGCTGCGGAATGGCCGGCTGTCCAACCTGACCAGGTGCTGCTGTGAGGGCAGCGGGCAGCTGCTCGTCCCTGAGTTCATGCCGCATACACTTTTCCACTACCTCCTTGGCTTCTGCCCCTGCACCACGCCCCTTAGGTAAGCTCATAGCTGGGTTCATCTTCTTCTTTGTTCTTGTACTGTGACGCATTGAGTTCAGGGATACACAAATTCTCATAGATGGGTTGATTATGCAATGGGATATTCTAGAACTTTGATTGTGATGGTCATCCCTCTCGCAGGATTTTTTTAGTATACACCAAGTTTGTTGTTGTTACTTCTATAAATCTATTTTATGACATGACTTCGTGTAGCATTGCTTGTAGCAATAGTAGATTCTACAAAAGCAGATCAATAATTTCTTCTTTCATATCCTATTGATGCATTCTAACATTGATGCTTGAAATTGCCATCTATAGACGGTGAGTAATTTGTTTGGCATGGATCTATGTGATCTATACTTTGTCAACCTCGGACCTCCTAACTCTTAAGCATGTGTTAAGCATCATGCCATATGTTCTCTTATAAGCAAACTACAAGTTAAATATACAAGCATCACGCCATATGTTCTCTTCTAAGCATGTGTTAAGCATCATGCCATATCCTGATTTCATACTGCATGTTATTCATTTCTTAGTTTGATGTTCTATATGCTTCTAATGTGTGATCCTTCAATTGTTAGGTGATTTTTTTTAGAAGTTCGAAGAGGAAGAGAATGAAGCGTTGGGTTATCTATCAATTTGCCTCTTTGTGGTGGTTAGTCCTGTTATTCTTTTTTAAAGTCATCGACTGAGATGTTATCAACATTCCTGCCATATGCTGCTTCCTTTTCATACTCTGCCAGCAAATTCTTTTTATTAAAATGTTTGTTGTATTTGTGCTTATCATCATGCTTCTATCTGGTTGTTGCAGCATGATTTTCGTGTCACCAGCCAAATGAACTTGTGTGATTCAAGTTTACAGGAACTCCAAGCTGAAGAATTTTGAAGAAGCCTGACAAAGCAAAGTAGCTAGTTATGTATTGTATAGTAGGAATTCTCGTTTGTAATAGATTATGCAGATTGTAATAGGCTATTTTGGTGTTATGTGGATGAATCTCTCAGTTCTGTTTGAAATATGGATCTTGAATAATGGAAATAATTTTATAAAAATCTACTTTCTGACGTGTGGGACCGATATGTAAGAACCTGACAAGTGGGACCAATCTGATTGATGGGGCCACCTTAATAATAATAACTTAAATAGAAAATATTAGTACAAATGTCTGTGGCCCAAAAATAAAAAAGCCCGAAATGTTGGGCCTGGCCCATGTAGCCCATCAGAAATGACTGAAAAGAATAATAAGAAAAAAGCTGCATTGTTGGGCTTGGCCCATGTAAAGCAGAGAACTGGACTGGGCTGATTCTGCTAAACGACAATTCCACGTCAGCGATGCCACGTTGGATCTGACGTGGTTAGGCCAGATTCCTAGTGACCAAAACAATTGGTCATAACATCTATGACCTTTTAGTTTGCACAAAAAGGTCACGAACGGCCGTTTGTGACTGCCAGCTTTCGACCAACTGTTTTTTGTCACAAAAAGGTCACAAACGACACTACGTGACCATTCAGTGACCAATATGGAGGGTCACCAGTTGGCATATTTCTTGTAGTGATTGTTGCAAAGGGAAAATGGAAGGAAAACGTTGAAAAAATCTCCAAAGAGCTTGAGAATGCAATAGAAAAAGTTCGGAATGGAGAGTACCAGCCCAAGAGAGAGAACGACGAGCTGACACTCGTCCTCGGGAATCATGAACACGTTGGACGATGTCGAGGCTATGGACCCAGTGTTTCGTGGAAGAAAGGGTTTCCGGAGTACACTGACAGTTATAGAAGCCGTCAGAGAAAGAAGAAGAAGGAGTTAGACCGGTTATCAGAATTAGAACGCAGGGTGCAGCGGCAGCAGGAGCAACTGGACTCAATTAGTCAGCAAAGGGCATCTCAGCAGCAGCTAGAAGGTCCTGAAGCCGATGTCGTCCCATCTGATCAGCGAAAAAGCAGCGTGGGTTCCACGTAGCTAGAAGCATCTGCATTCGAACCGCCGGCGGCTCACTACCCCGTGGATGATGTCACGGAGAAGACAAGTTGTGAGCTACATATGTCAATGAAGAACATATCCTTCAAGGTGGCGGTCGGCTATGCTTTACCAAATCAACCTGGAGCAAGCTACCATCTTGGTCAGATTCCAGCTGGCTATGCTCGTGTTGGGGTGGATGAAATTATGCCGGGATTTGACACACTGAAGCTTGACATTCCTGGAGGTGACGAGGAGAAGACACTGGGAGAAGTCAAGCATGGTTTCATTCTATGGAACAAGAAATACATCGTGTTTCCAAGCTCGGCGCCAAGGCCACCGACTCCTCCTTGTAGAAGTCCACCTCAGCAAAGTCCACCCCTCCCCGAGAGGGACCTCAGCGCGAGTCCATCTCGATCTCCGCCGCGTCAGCCGTCTCTGCCCACTAAGCTACTAAATAAGCGGAGGCTCACTTATTCGCCTCCTAAGAAGAAAAGTAGAAAGCAGTCAAGAGACAAGACCCCTGAGAAGTTACCCTGGGAAAGGACTATCGAGGAAAACAGAGCGATCGTGGTGGCCGATGTCAAAAGACAACTTTCACCGAAAAAGCTCGAGCCAAGGCATAAACTACCTCCGGAGGTCGTTGAGCACACCATCAATAACTTATGGAACCCGGAACCAAAGCTGCCATCAGACTATGAGCGCTGTATTGACAAGTCATATAGCTCAAAGATGGAGCAATGGAAAAGCGGGAAAAAAGTTCCCCAGCTCGGAGAACAGGATGTACAATTGGTCCCCCCGCTCAAGGTGTTTCCTGACAAGGCCATACATAATGACAGTACTGGTCTTAGTGTTGCTCAACAACGCATAGGCGACACTGGTTTTCCCATTTCTGATCAGGTAGCATGGAAATATGTTGCCGGGAAGTCTTTGGTCAGACCTGAGCAGGTCAACAAAAATGCTTCAGTTGCATAAATGGTATGAATGCCGCAAAGGAAGGGAAAATCGGTATCATGGCGGCAGTTAAGGATGAGCACTACTTCCAAGAATACGGTGTGCATGTTGAGTTTACCAAACTTTTCCAGTTATACAATCAAGACGGCCTCGACAAAGCTATCATCAGTTGCTATTGTATGTAAGTGATTTATTTCTGTAATTTAACTCTTTAGCAAAGCTCGTTCATTGTCTGCAATTATCCACACTATAATCTTTTGTACGCTATTATGCAGAATGAAGATTCTCGAATGCAAAAGAGAAATAATCTGGGACATTGGGTTCATTGACCCGGATAAAGTTCATGAAGTCACCATAGAAATGTGTGCCAAGGACACAAAGGTGACATTGCCAAGGTTTTTAAAGCGACAAATTACCAAAGCAGAAATACTTTTTCCTTACAAATTCAAGTGAGTGTTACTGTCTTGTACACATTCTATTTTGCTCACCCGATGTTAAGTGTAATTGATGAGTTATGCATAACTGCGTATATAAACTTGCGCAGGTTCCACTTTATTCTTATGGTCATTAAAATTGACGCTGGAGAAGTTGAAGTCTTTGACTCATTAAGGAAAAGTTCTAAAGAATTTAAGAGCTGCTTTGATATGCTCCAAGAGTAATTTCTATTCTTATCGCACTATATCGGCCTCTTTCGTTCATTTCCTGATATCAAGTAATTAATAACTCTCATTTGTTCATTTTCTTTGTCGGTCAGCGTTTGGAAACATTTCATCAAGGAAGAACCCGGTGAATGGAAACCGAAGCTGACTTTTTCTCTGAACCATGTAAGTAGTACTACCTAGGTCCGCGCATCTCTTTAATTCTAGTTTCAATACCATTATCATGCTTGATTATTATTTGATTGAATTCTATTCTCGTACAGTGGTGCTTGCAACAGCCACAAGGGACTAATTTATGTGGATACTACATTTGCGAGTACATTCACATGAGGACCAGTGAGAGATTCAATAATCAAAGAAATAAAGATGTACGTAAACATTATTCACAATTTTATTTTGTTATCATCAATTGTGTTGAGTTTCATTCATAATTGTTTTATGATGATTTGATATATATACACACAACTCATGTATTCATTTTGATCTCCTTCTTTTAAAGTTAGCAAGGAAGCGGAACGCGCTCCTACCAGAGGACCGCGTAAAAGCAATTGCGGAGGAATTTGTGAGATTTCTCCTTGCGGAGGTCATACCTGAAACCAGAGAATACCACTACATCGACGAATAATATGCCTCCATGTACTAGCTAGTGATCTCCATGTAATTAAGTACTTTATACGAAAACGTGATCTTCATGTATAGTACTTTTTATGTGTTATATATGCATCAACGTGATCTTCATGCAATTGTATGTGTTATATATATACATGCATCAACGTGATCTTCATGTAGTACTTTATATATATGAAAATGCGTTTTTGGCGCATCGACGTGATCTCCGTACGATGAAAAACATCCGAAACCCTAAACCCTGAAAATTAATCGAAAAGAAAACAAAAATGCACATACCTTTAGTCCCGGTTCGTGTTACGAACGGGCACTAAAAATCTCTAGCCCTGCGAGCTCCGCCGCGACGACGTGGGGGGGCCTTTAGTCCCGGTTCGTAACAAACCGGACTAAGGGGGGGGGGGGCTTTAGTCCCGATTTGGCTGTCCCGGTTGGCAAACCGGGACTAGAGGCCCTTGCCAACCGGGACTAGAGCCCCTTTTTCCACTAGTGGTGCATCTGCACCTACTATGTAAAACATTTTTAGTTTTTTTTTTAAATGTCAAAAAATTAGAAAAAAAATTAGGATATACATTAGAACATTTGTGTTAGCAGAAAAATTGTCGTAGAGAAAAAACCATTTTTTGTGACCTCTGCGAAAAAGACAAAAAAAATGTCTCGTATAAAATCATTTTGGAGCGTCCGGATTTGTCCTTTTTGCACAGGTTGCAAAAAAGGTTTTTTCTTCACGTAACTTTTTGTGCTAACATAAAATGTCTTGAAATATATCCGAAATTTTTATTTTGATTTTTTTTGACATTTTAAAATTTATTTTCTGGGCAGTGGGTGCATCTACACCTACTACCCGTTATGGATTTCCGTACCAAAATAAGAGTCTCAAGTTTGCCCAAAAGTAGATGTACATATGCACGAAACATGTATAAGTACATCCACTTTTGGGCAAACTTGAGACACTTATTTTTAGACGGAGAGAGTATAAATACTGAAGCCTGCAACTTTGATGATATTCATCATCTGTCAATCCTTGAGACTAGTACAATGATTGCATATAGATCCGGATCCTAACCAGGTCCGGTCGTGTGTTTTCTTAGGGTGCAAAGGAAGCTGGCTGATGATGGTTTAAGAACTTGCAAACCACGGTCAGCTAGTCCAAATCACAACCGGAGTTCAGCAATCTGTCAAGCGTTCAGCTCTTTGCCGAGTCTCTTTTGTCGGGCACTCGGCAAAGGCTGTCGTGTGCCTGATGAGATACACTTGACAAAGCGAAGTCAGTCGGCAAACTTAGGCACCTGGACTCGGCAAAGAATGTATCACTAGTACAAAACCGAACATTAAAGTCGGTGACTAGAGTCGGTTCTAGGGGGGGGGGGGGGGGGGGGGGGGGGGGGGGGGGGGGGGGGGGGGGGGGGGGGGGGGGGGGGGGGGGGGGGGGGGTGGTGTGCAACATACTCCAAAATGTGCCACCTCAATCGGGTTTTATATGAAAATCGAGTACGAAGAAAAACCATGTTACTAATCGGTTTTTACATGCCCGGGTTGCGTAACCAAGTCCATACATGCACGTTCCCAGAGGGTCCGATTGAAAACCGTGTGATTAATTAATTAAGCATCGTCTCGAGAACTGCAGGAGCAAAGTTGCAGTCCGAGATCTACTGAGAGTTGTCCTCCCCCAAGGAGGAGGAGGAGGGCGATAAGGACAAGGCCCCGGCAAAGAGGTCACACTCAGCCAAGAAGCGTAACACGTGTCCAGACAATCATGATTCGTTGGAAGGGGCGACGCTACCTTCTTTGTCGAGACAATCACGATTCGTTGCAAAATAGCACCTCTCCAATTTCGCACAAATAGACCATATTGGATTTCCAATTCCCAAAGGTTTGAAGTTTATATTTATAACTATTTTTTGCACATTTAAATGAATTTGGTCGATTTCCAGAAAGTAATTTAAATCCGAACTAAAAGTGTGTTATGGTTTGATTCTAAATGTCAAAAACATTTTGAGTCATCCAAATAGAATTCTATGTTCAGGTTCATGGTGCAAAGCCAACGAGCCTTCTGGTCTAGGCCTCTGGTCCCAAGGCTTTATCATATATATACTTCGTGAAACATGGGAAGCATGTTTTATTTTCTTCGATGAAGATATATACTTGGTTAGTTATTCAACAAATTAGTTGGTTGCTTGAAGAAAAACTAGTCCTAGATGTGTACCAGCGCCACAACCTCTTCATTTGAGTTGTATATCTTGAATTTTCGTATGAGATATCATACTTTCTTACAGCCTCGACGGAGAAGAGCGTCCAAGGAGTAGCAAATTCGCTGGAACTCCTCAACGTGATCCTCGGCGAGGGCCATGAAGAGGTCGACGCTGCCCTTGACCGTGCGCGACGGCACGAACACCATGAGCCCCTCGACCGGCAAGCCCGGCGGCAGGAACGTGGAAGGCGGCCCGGTGCCGAAGTCGAGCTGATGGAACCTGAACCCCAGCCAGCTGTCCACTTCTAAGTCCGGACAGAGCATCTTGCCGAACGTCGACGAGGCCGCGAGCTCCTCTCCGTCCGCGTCCGCCACTCCGCCGAAGTCCACGTACGACTGGATGTACTCGTCGTCGATGCGCGCCGCGGCGTCGCGGATGGCGCCGACGACGCTGCCGTAGCTCCCGCGCAGGACGTCCCGGACCTGAAGCCTCGGGAACGCCCAGAGCACCATGTTCCCGAAAAAGTCCATGGGCACGGGAGGGCTGGCCCTGCCCCTGCAGTTCACGGCCACCCTCACCTGCGTGAACTCCTCCGGCTCCAGGCCGCGCGCCGCCGTGACCTTCTTCCAGACGTGCGCAAGCAGGCACTGGAACGTGCTGCAACGCGCGCCGACGCGGGCTCTGAGCACGGCGATGAACTCTGCGGTGAAATGCACGGTGATGTTCTTGATCTTGTCCATGGGTAGGATGGCGTCGGAGTTATTGGTTTCGCTGCTGCCTTCTCCTCCCTTGAACTCGATGGACCGGTGGTCGAACACCGGCTTCGGCGTGCTCCGGGGCACGGCCGTGGCCGCGCGGTCGATGGAAGGGGACGGCACGGAGAAGCCCTTGCCCTCGCGCACCGCCGTCGCCCACGCGGCGTAGAACGTGCTCGCGGCGTGGCCGTCGGCGATGTGGTGGTGGCAGATGACGCCGACCAGGAGGCCGCCGCACCTGTACCGGGTGAGCTTGACCTGCAGGAGAGCCGCTCCAACGCTCTCCTGCAAATTAAAAAAATAATGTAGCGGTCATCAGTTTCAAATCTTGAAACCTGGCTCAGCACTGAACGCATGCTTAATGCAGTATGTGAATGTGACGTGACAACACCTCTGGCACCGCAGGGTAAAAGCCGGCAACGTCCGTGCCCATGCCGCCGGTGGCGAGCACGTCCACCAAATCGGCCGGGACATCGTCCTCGATGACAAGCACGCCCTCGTTGTTGAGGTGCAGGAAGCGCCGGCCGTCGCCGTCGAGGGCGAAGCGGCCGAGAAGGTGAGGGTACGGCGCGACGGCCCTGAGGAGACCCTCCTTGAGCGCCTCGTTGGACGGCGCCGGCGCGGGGTAGGCGAGCACGATGGGGACGTAGGTGTCGATGGCGGCGCGGTCGAAGACGGTCAGCTGGACCTTGTCGCCGGTCAGCGGGAGCGGCACGGCGTACACCGGCTTCAGCATTGCCCTGCAGCTGCTCGTAGCCTGGTCCATTTCTTCGTAGGTAACCTCCATTTGACCGTTACGTCGCGAGGTAGGGCAGGAGCTCGATCGAGTGTGTGCTTTTGGACTGAGATCTAGTGACTTCACCGCGTGATGCTTTTGATGGACAGCTATGGGCGCGTGCCTCCACTTATATAGAGCTCGGGTATATGAACACGCGCGCACTGGAGCTCTTTCGGGTCTAACTATTTCTTTACAATTTCTGCTGCGGAGGTTCTATTGAGACGTTGGGAACGGGCTCAACACTTGGTTTTAGAAGGACTTTTGGTTAAGTGATTTGCCACTCTCTTAACAGTAGACATCTCTTTATAACATTGTACTGTACGAGGAAAGAAAGTTTACGTGGCAAGTGTTTTGTGGGATGCCCAGTTTTTAGAAGGGTTTTAATCGGGAACAAATAGACGAGTTGTCTACATTTAGTCTAATGGCTGATGGATCTTAAGTTGTCAACAAATCATGACGTCTTTATTTGGAGGCTAACATCATCTGGTATGTTTACGATTAAATCCATGGATTTTGACTTTATAAATGAGGATACTAGGCTTATGCGAAAATATATTTGAAAAATAGTAGTTCCACTGAAAATTTAGAATTTGCGTGTGGTTTCTTCTTACAAAAATGTTGTTAACAAAGGACAACGTTACAAAAAGAAATTGGGAAGACAACATGAAGTATTTGTGCTTGTGATAAAGATGACTCAATACAACATTTATTTATTTACTTATCGAATGTCCTTTTGCAAAACATTGTATGGCATATTGCACATATCACTTTCAGCCTATCACCAGCAACTAATATTATTAATCGGTTCAGGAACTGGTTGAATGATATTGATAAGAAAGGTAAGGTCCAAATTCGGGTGTGAGTTTGTGTGTTTACTTTGGTCCATCTAGAATGTACGTAAAGACTTGTTTTAACAAATCAAGATATTCCTCCATTTTACAGCTTATCTTTCTAACAATTCACTGGGTATGTACGTGTTCATATCTCCAGCTGGAGAAAAAGAGCTCGGTCATATATATTGGGTGCAAGCGCTTGAAAATGGTTGGACGGGATTTCCACAACTGGTGCCTTCGGAGGCTTGACAACAGAATTGTAAGTCGATGTGTTGCCACTTTTTTTTTTGCTTTTCATCTTTTATCATCTTTGGATGGTTTGATCCGTGTATTGACCTTAATTAGTACTCCGTACTTTTTAGCGACAATTAACATGGAAACGAGAGTGTACTTTTTGTGAACCAAACTCTAATAATGCAACAAAAAAAAGCCATATTTATCGCCAAGTTTTCCCCTTTCGAAAAGAAAACTTAGGGTGTGTTTGGTAGCCCGGGTGCCCCCAACATGGCCTTCTCAACTGGGCCAAGCTGCCCTCATACATGTTAGGCTAAGATTTTTGTAGGTGTTTGGTGGCTCGTATGTGTTTAGATAGGCTGAGATGAGATAGTGTTTGGTAGGCTGTATGTGCTAAGATAACAAATATCACAGTTTTATAGATAGATCCTATAACTCCAGGAATTGATATTACAAATAGATCCAAATTCTTACAAAAGGACCCTAAACAGAAATTAAAAAAGCAATCCCGTCCTCGATTCTTCCAACCACCCCATCGTGGCCGATTAGCTCGCTGGCGGGGGCGCTACGGCGGTAGGGGGTCGGGCGGAGCGAGGCGGCGCCGGTGGAGTCGAGGTGGCACCATGACGAGCCGTGGCTGGCCGCGGCGGTGCTCGTCCCTGGCGGAGGCCGTGGCTGGGATGCGGGGGCGGGCCGAGCCGTGGCTGGGACGAGGCGGCGGTGCTCATCCCTGGCGGAGGCCGTGGCTGGGACGCGGGGACGGGCCGAGACTGTGACTGGGACGCGGGGGCGGAGGCCGTGGCTGGGACGCCGCGGCGGTACTCGTCCGTGCTTGTTTGGGCGGAGGCCGACGTCGACGAGGTCGCGGGGTTCCAAGGGAGGAGTAGGTGGCGGCGGTGCGAGTTTTGGCGTAGGCCTGCGTCGACGAGGAGGCGGCAGAGGTCGGCGTCGAGGAGGTGGCGGCGGCGCGAGAGCAGGAGGTGGCGGCGGCGCGAGAGCAGGAGGAGTGAGAGAGGAGCGGGTTGGGGGGAAATGAGGGTCGGGGCAGTTGACCCCTGTTGGTCTCGGCCCTGGTGCGGGGCACGGGGGGCATTTTCCGGGCGAGCTCAACCCTGCCGAGCAGCGAAGCTCGATTTGAGCTTCTCTACCGGGCAGGGCTGAGAGCTCTTTTCCGGTTGAGTTGGGCAGTGCCCACACGGGAGAACCGGGCTACCAAATAGCCAATTTCTCAGAAATCTCGGTTGGACTGAGAATTGTTGGGTTGGCCCGGGCTACCAAACACGCCCTTAGTAGTACCGTACTATTTACTCCTACTAGTTCTGCTAGATATGCTCTTAGTTAGTGTTTTTTTACGAAACACAGTACAAATACAGACGCTCACGTGTATGCATGCACTCACCACTATGAACGCACGCACGCACACCCGAGCACATCCGAAATACTCTGAACCGGCGGGTCGAGTCTTGAGAACGACGAGATCATCGCAGACGTATCGATGTCGACGAGAACGTCGCATCCCACGGAAGAATATTTCGCCTAAATAAGAAAACGCTAGTGCCAAGTTGGGATTTAAACTCTGGTGGGTTGAGGGGTACGCCCTCATAGCCATTACCACAAACAGATTCTCATTTACTGTTTTACATTCGGAACTATCTCGAAGGGCACGCAATCACACTTCTCTCCCGTTATCTTCGTGGCACACGTTTCATCGATCGCCGGGTCAAACGGTTTCGGGTTTTTTTTCGGCAGAAAAGAAAAGGAACCCGAGGCAAAGGCCGGGCACCTTTTCTCCTCTCACCGCTGAGCTCCGAACAGTACTTTGAGAGTCGTCTTCGACTTTTCCGCCGCTTCGCCGGCTCGCGCCTTGCTCCTCTCCGGCGGTGCTGCCGCTCGGCGTGGACATGGTGGCGTAGCTTGGCTTGTACATACTAGGTTTAGGTTTAGTTTTAGCCGCAGTGCTTGTTTTGCCTTTATGGCGTTGTCTGAGAGTAGGGTGGTGGATCTTGGCGGCCAGATCCGCCGCGCCGTGGCCTTCTTCTTCCTAGCTGCAGCTCGCCGATGGCAAGCGGTGCTGCAGGCGACGTCGACGGAGGCGCGCATCTCTCAAATAAGGTTCGCAAAGGAAGCTTCGAGTTGGGGTTTTCCGGCCAGCCCTGGTCTCGGGCTGTTCTTCCTCTTCTTTATGCTGAGCTCTGGAGGTCGGAGTTAGTGATGAAGAGAAGATCTGGCGGCTTACATAAGGCCGAACCCCTAGTTCTCTGTTGCAAATTCTTCGATCTGTCTCCTCTGGCGAGTGGCAAGAAGCCAGAGTCTGATGGCGGATTCGTGCATCCTGTTTGGCGGTGGGAAACTAGGTTTTCTGGAATTTCTGGAGCGGAAGCGTTTGTCTTGCTATACCGCAGTGGTTGTGGAAAGGAAGATCGGCGATTTGGTTCTGGATTTCCACAGGGAGATCTGACTGTGAGTTACGGAGATCATCAACGGCGGCGAGCTACAGCTGCTGTTATTCCTGGCACAAGGAGCCACTCCGTGCCGTGGCAATTTCTTTGTCATGGCGTCTTCAACCTCCAGGCCAGAGTGCCATTGCGGAGGCCCTTCTTCAGCTCCGCGGTATCAAAAGTCGCGCCGTCTCCAAGTGGTCTCGTCCCGGCGATGGTGTCGATGGCCGCTGCGTCGAGTTGCTCGATTTCGGTGGTGAAAGATCTGATTGCACTCCTTTTTCATTAGGCAAGGTCCTTTTTGTAAAGTCCAAGGACTTGGTTGTAATTTTCTTTTACTTTGAGGTCCTTGATGTAATTTGTAACTCCACCGAGTAATGCAGTCTGGACCCTTCAGGCTTCTTCTCCTTGTTCAAAAAAAAAAAAAGAACCCTCGTCACGTACTAGTAGGTGTTTGCAGCAGTAATCCACGCACGTTTCATTGGTGACCGCATGCATGTAGATGTACGTAGCCCAGGCGCCCACCAATCATCGTTGACCGGACCGGACCTGCACGCACGGACGCCCATCGCGGTTGTTGAACAGCGCCAGCCCTTGATCCGTAGGACCGCTCGTCCAAATCGTAGGACGCGCATATGGCACTGCAGTTTCCAGGCAACCAGTGGGTGCGACCAAACCTGGACGTCCGATCGGCGATCATCGGACTGAATCTCGGCCGAGGGGCCAAAAAACGTGGGTCCCACACCTCACGCGCATCCTTGTCCTTTTTGCACAGCACGTCACACGGCCACACTGGTCACCGAAGGCAGCCCACCCAATATTACTCTTCACGGATATGTCCTATATATCCGTGATACGGATGGCACCCGCCGGGTTCGGGGCCGTTTGGCATACCCATACCCGTACCCGGCTCCTCCACCCGTACCCGCCACCCGCCCCATACCCGCCGGCGGGTCGAGATCTCAACCATACCCGCAACCCGGCGGGTACGCGGGACCCGCCCGTGGCCTGTACGTTAGTGTCTTTAGTGGGCTAGGTGTCTTAGTGGGCTAGGTGCGTTAGTGGGCTTGTGGGCTAGGGGTGTTAGTGGTTTAGTAGGCAATGACATGTGGGTCATTACGTTCTAGTCGGGTACACGGGTTCGCGGGTATGGGTTTGGCATCCCCATACCCGCACCCGCATACCGATGGGTATGACATTTTCCTGCTAAGCATACCCATGGGGATTTTTCTAGCCCAAACCCTCCCCATTTGAGGCGGGTACCCGTCGGGTTTGCGGGTATCGGGTACCCATTGCCATCCGTAATCCGTGACCGTCGACTTGGGCTTCAGTCTCACCAAAGTTACTCTTCTCACATTCTCTTTCTTACAGCTTTCTGCCAAATGCTAGTATTAAGTTTCAGTATCTGCTAATTGTAAGTCCGTGGAAAAAAAATAAGTCGCAAATAAGAATAATGCACTTCAACTTGGTGTAAATTGTAGCTTGCACGTTTCTAACAGACTACGTAAATTACTACTACAAGTCGCGCTTTTCGTTACAATGAGGTTGCACTTTTCGGAATCGGGTGAGAGTTTGAAAGAAGAGTGTTTGCATATGACACATTATCAAGATTTGTTGGAATGACCTTGCGAACACTTGATGGTGGTTGCCACGTTTTGCTACGAGTCGCTACCAGTGGCGGAGACAGGGGGACCAGCATGGGCCCTGGCCCCCCCTAACATGCTGAAATTTGTGTTATACTCCCTAATTTCATTGCGAAAACGCCCCTAACAATTTGTATTTTTGTACTTCGGCCCTCTCTATCACTTGGCAAGAGGAATAAATCTTCCATCGGCCCCCCTAGTAAAAAAAATCTGCCTCCGCCCCTGGTCGCTACCAGCTACGAGTTAAGTCGCATTACTCGTGGAAGCTAGCGAGTAATCTATTCAGATCCACAGGTGGGAACAACACAGAGGGGAGGTTAAGTTGTGCTCATGTGGTCGCGAACCATATGGTCACCCACTTTAGCCCTATAGAACCTACTCAATGAGATCCACGTGTAAGTGGGATTAAAGTCCTATCGGGGCACAAGTATAGTGGGCCCTACAGGGCATCGATAAAAGTTGGAGATGCGAACAAGAGTTTGAAGCACGTGAGATGTGGGGTTTTTCGAAGAGTTTATTCAAGGGTATTAGAAATCCTAGCCACCGTGATTGGATATAGCAACCCTCTGTATGACACTTCTCTGTGTACTTGTGCATATCTGAAATTGTTGCATCTAAACGTTTGGAGGAAACGTTTGTTCGATCCACGAAGAGTTGTTTTTTTTTTTTGCGAAACACAGTACAACGCAAGCGCTCATATACACGCGCACACACTCACCCCTATGAACGCACGCACGCACACCCTACCCTATGAGCACCTCCGAGAGACTGAGTCGGCGGGTCGAGTCTTGAGATTGACGAAGTCACCACGGGCGCCTCGCTGTCGACGGGAACGTCGCCTCCCACTGAAGAATATTCCGCCTTAAATGAGAAACACCAGCGTCAAACCTGGGGTTTGAACTCTGGTGGGCTGGGGGTACAACCACCCACCTAACCATCTTGCCACAGGCAAGTTCTCCACGAAGAGTTGTTTAGGGGAATCAAATTATGAGGAGGAGACGAATACGGCTACAGTGCCCCGAAGCGCTACATTTAATTTCCACACAGATCTGCTAATCCCATGAACTATAATCTCATCATCATTTTCGATGTGCGTGGTAGAAATTTTATTTTATGCTATTGTAGCATACCACGTGCTTCAAAACCCATGACGTGACCACCATCGGCAATGGATGTATTTTTTTTGCATCACATGCGAAGGTGGCCACCCATCTTCGAAATATTTGCCATGTCACCTGGTTTTTTAGTCCAACTAGCCGATCTGTGATTTTTTTTAAACGAGGTGAGGCATTTTCTGAAACTCTGAAAACAGTTTCGGACCGAGATCCAGTGACGAGGCCCATACATAGCCATCTGACAAAAAGGCCATCAGATCGGCGTCGCTCGGCCCAGATCTAGGAGAAATGGGAATGTGGGGGCCTGCCTACAAACACCGAGTCCAGAATGCAGTGTGTCTCGTCTCCTCTCTGCAAGTTCACACGACTCGCCATGGCCTTCCATTCCTCGCTCGCTCCCTTCCCCTTCGCCCCACCTCCCGGAGCCTTCCACCTAGTCCGCCGCCCCGCCGGAGCCTCCCGTGCCGGTTATCCCGGGACTAGGCTCGTGGCCTACGCATCTCCCTCGCCCGACGTCGTGGTCACGCGCGAGCAGGGCAAGAACGGCAAGCTCGTCGCCGCGCTAGTAAGTTCCCTCCCGATGGTGCTAGTTCTCGCATTGTTCTTTTGAATCGAACGCAATGGGATTTCGGGGGAACCTGGGGGATTAGAGTTGGAAGAGCCAATTTATGATCCTCTGAACATTTGGTCAATCTGAGAGGGGGGGAATTTATCTGGTCGGCTCAACTGTAGAGAGACGATATTTCGAGCTAATTTTACCATACTAAGATGTGAGGGTAATGGGTTTCATAAGTTCTTCGGGATATAATCACATCAATTTTGTAACTGGATTGTGTAGGAAAAGCATAATGTACATTCCCTCGAGATTCCTCTCATTCAGCACGTTGATGGCCCAGATACAGATAGGCTTTCGGCTGTCTTGCGTGGTAGGTGGTTCAATATATCTTTCGCTGCAGTCCCATTTTCTCTTTCATGCCATTTACATTTATTCCCTCCAGCAGATACCACACTGCAAAAGGGATGGTTTAGTCACTTCAGTATTCTGTATTTACAGATCACAAGTTTGACTGGATTACTGTAACATCTCCTGAAGCAGCTGCAGTGTTCCTTAAGGGATGGAAGTAAGATTCAAACATATTCCAGTTATTGTGCACAGCGTTCCTACAAAAATAAAATATATGCATCGATTTCACGATTCATTCCACATAATTTGTGGCATTGCGGCATCGTAGATTTATGCACTTTCTGTAACTGATCCGGTGCCTAACAAAATAGATGATGTGTTTTACATGTACATTTTTACTCAGCCTTGTTTCTACCATCAAATCATTGCTACATGTGTACACCAGAACAACTAACATAATCGTCGACTACCATGTGTGACATACACTATAACTCAATATCAGGGCTGCTGGAAGTCCAAAGGTGCGAATATCAGTTGTTGGGGCAGGTACTGCAAGAACTTTTGATGAAGTATTGCAATCTGATGATGGATCCCTTGAGGTTGCATTTTCTCCTTCCAAAGGTATCTTGCCCCATAGTTTATACTACTATAATGTACTGCCCAGGCACTTAAAGACTTGAAGACTTGAATTGTTTATAATTCTATAATATACTTATTAGTTATTGCATTTATTTGCTCATCAGCTATGGGCAAAGTTTTGGCCTCAGAGCTTCCAAGGACTAGCGAGGCTCCCTGTAAAGTACTGTATCCTGCATCTGCAAAGGCTGGCCATGAAATTCGTGAGTTACTATGGTGTTAATGCAGTTAGCATTTCATTCTCTTCATTGAAGCCACATGATTTGTTGAATCTTGTTTTCCAGAGTGAGTTGTGAATTATTCAGGGCTTTGCAAATCGATCCATATTATAAAAGCTTTCGACCTGCATTCTTATAGTTAATTTTCTTATGGTTTAACTACTTGTATGATTGTTTACCCTTTTTTGTTGCTTATCTAGTGGTTTCTGTTTCAACAACAACTACATGGAATACTCTGTTGTCAGGCTTTATGTTACTTGCCCTGCATTGCAGAGAACGCGCTTGCAGCTCGAGGGTTTGAGGTGACAAGACTGAACACATATACAACTGTAAGATTTTCACTAATACTGATATTTAATACCCGTTCTGTTTCTGCCCTAATCTGTATAAACAACAAGTATACTGCATCTTTGAGCTATTTCCAGTGATCTATGGTACCTATCATGTTTAGATCCAGTGACAAGCGCAGAACGAAACCAGGGAGGGTACCCATGTTATAGCTTGCTAATGAATGGGACATCCTGAATGTCCATAAAAAAGGGGGCTCTAGATCTAACTAAAACCTAAAAACGTGATTGTGACAAATAGTATGTCAAAGAGCACAAAAATGGATAAGGTGCACTAGCCCCTGCCCTAGCCCACTGTGCTCTCGCCACTGTTTAGCTTCATCTTGGTTACTATAAACTTCATATGAAGCAGCCTTTTTGCAAAGATATCACATATTTATGAACTGGAACCGCATATTTGTGTTTTCTCCATGTAGGTTGATTCTATTGAACTCTTGAACTCAATACAGTTGATTTACATAGTCTTAACCATTGAACCTTACTTGCCTGATTTCTGTTACCTGACAGTGTCGTATCTGTTTTTTGTGAGGTTGACTGGCATCTCTGGAATTTACATTATATTCCACAGTCCATGTGAGCATGGACCTGGACTCGGTAATTAACGGGCGTCTTTGTTTACAAACAGGTACCTGTACAAGATGTTGACCACAAATTTTAAAGGTTGCTTTTTCAGCACCAGTTGTTGCAGTAGCTTCTCCTTCGGCACTCCGGTAAGGCGGTAACTATGTTAGCTGTATTTGGCTATGCTCGTCATTATTGCTGTTTACATAATCATACAGTACCGCGTGATAACATGGTAAGGTGAAGCACATGTGCAATAGATCATGAGATACTAGCATTTAGACATGAATCCCTATTTAAAGGAGCTTATTTTTTACTCGTACAAGGGAGGCTTAATGATCCATAAAGGTGTGCAGAACTCTGAATATGATTTACTTAGCTTCATTCTGCATAAAGATGTCCTTTTTTACTTTCTTCATCCGTTTCGTGGTATCATTATGCTGCAGAGCTTGGCTAAACCTCACGTCACGAGTCGACAACTGGAGCAACTCGGTCGCCTGCATTGGCGAGACGACAGCGTCAGCGGCGAAGAAGCTCGGCCTGGACAGCATATACTACCCTGCAACCCCTGGACTCGAAGGGTACGCACGCACGCACACGCCGTCATACATCCCTTTTGCTTAACAACATTATCCCATTGTCGTGGACAAAGTCGGCATGTTTTGACATTCAGAACCGGGCGTCGGCAATGGGTAGGGTATGGGGGGGTAGAGCAATACCATACTCATACCCGTGTAGACAATGGGTAGAAAACTCTACCCATACCCGTACCCACGGGTATGAAACTTTACCCATAACCATACCGATGGTTACCCATATCCGTTGGGTACCCAACGGTAGATAAAATAGTACATATGTTATAGATAATTTTACATTCATCGGTAACACATTGATAAAAGAAAAACATTTATCTCAACTCAATAACATATATTTTAGTACATGCAATTATCTCAACTCAAATTGACAATTGACGACAAATTTACTATAGGTTCACAACCTCACGAGAATGAATATTGGACCTCCTCGGGTAAGGTATATAAACGGGCAGGGTATGGGTATACCCACGGGTACAAGATTATACCCGTGCCCTACCCACGACTTGACGGGTGGGGTATGGGTACTACCCATGGGTATAAAATTTTACCCATACCCTACCCATGCGGGTACGGTACCCGTGGGTACCCGTACCCGTGGGTAAGATTGCCATCCTTATACATGATTGCTTAGGTAGCCCTTGACTAATTTGTATCACCATCGTTTTCCATGCTGTTCTTGGGCAGGTGGGTCGAGAGCATCCTGGAAGCGCTCAGAGCCCGTAAGCAATCATCAAGCTGACTGCTCCTTGGATTTTCTTCTGAGTTCTTCCCGTCGTCGTGGCCTTCTCTGAATCTCTGTCTCTAAAGTCTTGAAGATGAGCACTGGTTGACGACCGATGTAGCCTGTACTGTAGATGCGTTGTCTGAGGAACATGTGTTTTTTTTATTGGTAATCACACGCGGCGTGTGCTTGCGCTGTGAAGAGAAGACGGAACCGCGGCATTGGCTGCGCATGTAAATGTGGTGAGGCGTGTTGTACGGCGTGTAAACGGGTGTTCCGTGATTCAGTGCAAGTGTTGCTGGTCCCGACCGAAACATTCAGTACTAGAGTTTTTTCTAGGGGAATTCCCGTGGAGGCAGGCAGCACCAGCACTAGATGTAATGCTTCTCGGGCCGGAGGCCCAAATATGCACCCAAACCATTCTCCATCAGTGCTCTCCGTCGTGCAAATATGAAAGGACTGACGACCCGAGATTGTGGCTGTTCTCTCTCAGTAGAACACTCAGTGCAGACATTTTCATTGAAGTGCTGGTTACGTTATGGTCCATATGGTGGGCTCGCCGGAAGCTAATCCATGAAGGTGAACAACAGCCACCGCTCTCGACGCACATGTTCATCCAGCGGTACTTGAAGGAGATCCCAGTCTGTCATGCAAAAGGTGCAGGCTCCGCATCAGTTCCAGCAACTCTCAGGTCGAGGACAGCGTGGAAGCCTCCGCTCCCGGGTTCAGTAAAGCTGCATGTAGATGGCGCGGTCGCACAACAGGATCAGAGAGGTGCTGTAGGTGCTGTTTGCAGAGACAGTAGCCTTTTCATCGGTGCATCTGCTGTGGTGTATGACGGAGTGACAGATCCCGAGGTTCTCGAAACTCTAGCGTGTTCTGAAGCTTTGGCGCTGGCTGATGATCTCCAGGAGCGTAAATTGTTGGTTGCATCAGACTGCCTGAATGTGGTCAAGCAGATCAACGGAGCTGGGAGCCGCGGTCCAAATTGCATGATCATTAACCAAATTCGAGATGGCATTACAAGATTTCAAGAGGCTGTGTTCAGCCATGAACGACGCGAGGCAAACGAGGAAGCTCACAGACTAGCGCGGCTGGCGACTAGTCTAATAATAGGCAGGCATGTTTGGCTATCTGATCCTCCCAGTGAGTTGGGTTTCCCTTTAAACATCATGTCTATCAATCAATAGGGCCCGGTCGTTCCTCTCAAAAAAAAAAGCTGCTCAGGTAGATTAAAAAAAAGGGTATAAGCAGCGCCGTGATTCTTGTCCTCCCCGTCGTGCTTGGCGTGTCAGGGGCGTTTGACACGGTCGAAGGGAATCTGCAGATAAGTAAGTTGCGGCGCTGGCCTGAACACCATTCAGAGTCTTCGCCGTCTGAGCTCCGCCCAAATTAAGACTCCAGACATTTTATCTCACCTCCTCTCTAGCTTCCCAGGCGGTGACAAATTCTCTGTCGTAGCAATACTTTGGCTCCATGTTAATGTTGTTGTAGCTATCTGTCAGCGTCGTGAGCAAATTCAAAGCTAGTAAGAGACAGTCTGGTCAGAAGAGAAGGCCGACGACGGGGACAAGTGTTTGGTCCGGTCAAGTTATCAGGAAGCTAGCATAGCAAGCCCCAAGCTAGCCTCCTGGATGCAAACCCGTCCACGTCCAGAACGCAAGCAGAGCACATTTCAAAAATGAAAGCGGACGCCACACACGTCGGTCGACGTCTCTGCTGCGGCACCGATTAATTAACCAGAGGCGTGTTCAGCAGCAGCATATGACTGACGGCGCCGCCGCCGGCGACGAGCGATGTACTGTAAGTGCGTGGAGGCATCAGCCTACCGCCAGAAAGCAGCCGCTTCAGCTTTTGCGAATATACTGTATATGCCCATGGACACGATCGACAAGGACGGCGCATTTCGCCGACCCCTTTTCCCGGTGGAAATATTCGATCCGAGCCCGACTTTACATCAGCTCGCGAAAGGTGTCGGGCAAATCGAAGAAAGGCCATGGCAATTTGGCGAGAAAGAATAGACCGGAAATGGGAGAATCTCGGTCTACCTCACCGCACACGATGATCACCAACTTAGCAGCACGCACGCATGAGCCATACAAGAGAAAAGGTACTGGTGTTGTTGTCGATCGTACCTAAGCAAGTAAGATGTTGATTGTTAGAGCCCGGCCAAAACAACACTGTACCACCGTGCACCATTTTACTACTACGTGATCACCTTGATAAGGAAGAGTGTTAAAATATATAGGCTAACCCCTCTACATTAGTTCGGATTTCTGAGATAGATAGCTAATATATCAATCCTTTGTCAACCTTCCTGCCTATACATAAGGAGGTGTCGGGCAAATCGTAGAAAGGCCATGGCAATTTGGTGCAAAAGAATGGACCGGAAATGGGAGAATATCGTACTGAGATAATCACCAACTTAGCAGAACGTCACGAGCAATACAAGAGAAAAAGTACTATTGTTACTATCGTACCATCAACAGCTACGTGTCACCCTAATAAGTACTCCCTCCATTCCTAACATGTTTTAGTTTTTGTCCACATTCACATGTATGTAGATGAATGTAAACATGTTTAATGTGTATGTACACTCATTTGAGTTTACACCTAACCAACATATGAGGTAGCTAAAACATCTTACATTGTGGAACGGAGGGAGTACTTATAAGCAAGTACTCCCTCCGTTCTAAATTACTCCCTCCGTTCCATATTAGATGACTTTCATTTGTACAAAAGTTGATGTACCTAGACTTGTACATCTAATTTGGAACGGAGGGAGTAGATGACTTTCATTTATCCAAATCTGGATGTATCTATACTTGTAACATGTCTAGATACATCCACATGTGAGTAAATAGAAGTCATCTAATTTGATGAAACGGAGCGAGTAAGATGTTGATTGTCGTAAGATGTTGATTGTCAGAGCCCGGCCAAAACAACACTGTACCACAGTGCACCATTTTTACTCTGTCCTCTCGTCCAGCGGCGGACCCACCATCCCTGCTTCCCAGGCGCATGCCCGGGCTTCCGGCCGGCCGGCAATGCTAATTTTGATGAAAATTTGACCAGAAATCAGCATGCTAAACTTTTAATTAAGAGTGTGCCCAGGCTTTGAAAAATTCTTGGGTCCGCCACTGCTCTCATCCCCTGACCAGTTTGTAATTCACGGTGGCTGCGGCCCGGGAGATCCATCGATGTTAACCGTCATTGTCCGCGAGAACAGCCAAAGACATCATCTTTAGGTGCGGTTGCTAACGATGAATGAAACGAAAAGGATTATACGGAGCACAGAGCGAGAGAGTTGTTGGAGAAAGGCAGCGATCGTTTGCAATACTGGTATCGGCTAGCACATTCAAGATACGTATATTTCCAAAGGAAAAGAGGGTTCAAGGTGCCATGGAAGGAAACGGATAGACCTGTCGTGCTATGCTGCACCTCCACGCACTGTAGCATCAGCATGCAAAGGGACCGGTTTGGTCAGGCTCAGTCTGGTCCCGACGTACGTTCCGGGCTCTATCACATCCCGGTGCAAGAACACACACAGGACGACGATGATGAGTGGTTCGGTGGAGGGATTTTCCTGTGAATTCCGCCTATATTATATATATATATATATATATATATATATATGCGGCGCTAGACTTGGCAGGTGTTCGACGCCGGACACGGAGCGTTGAAATGGTGGAGGAGAGGTAATTAACCGCACAGACTGATCAACCCTCCCCCCATTCGCTTGAAATCTACTGCTACCACTATCGCCTACTGAACGTGCTACGTCTCATCAAGAACCTAAACATGTTTTAGACAGTCGTCTGCACTGCCTCACAATGGCTGCTTCTTGTTTCGTGAGAAGAAAAAAGGTGGCAAATCTGTAAATTTCGTGCTGGCCCAGGGCCGAAACACCTCGGCGCTCACGGCCACGCGACCCAGACGGAAAGCGACACCGCACCCGCACGACACGCCTGGCCCCACCGTCAGATTCTGGCCCACACAATATAGCGTAGCGTTCTCCTCCAAACGAATGCTCACGGGATTCTCCTGCCACCCACGTGGGGCCCACCGACCGAGACCATCCGCTGGACGCCACGTACGCGGTGCGGAATCCTGGAGGACGGCGACGGCGCGAGATTCCCGGCCGTTGGATGGGCCGTTAGCTGGCCACGTGTCGGCCAGGAGCGGACGCCCAGGCTTTTTTTTTTTTTGAATACAGCGGACGCCCAGGCTGATTGGTTGGGCTGTTATTGTTTAGGTGCACAGTAGCTGGCTAGCAACAGCAGTACTACTACCCACTGTTTGTCCCGATTGCTTTGCGCATCATTCTTCACGATCATTCGATTGCCACCTCACCTGGGAATGCGAGATTTTGAGATTTGGAACTCCCTTCTCTTCTCTTCTCTTCCGAGATGTTAACCATGATTAGCTAGTTAGTAGTCCGAGAGAATGGAAAATCTGCACCAATGCTCGAGGTTTGCTTTGTTGACACTCAGGGCATTTTAAACACACCACCAAAGGAATGGGTGGTTCAGGCCTTCCAGGCCCCTCATATAATACGTTGTCTCGTTGGATGCTAAGCTCCGAATCCATTGAATAATTGCAAGTTGGACGCAATATACTTGATCCAGGGCTTCGTTTAAGAATGTGGATAGCGTAGACCGTGGAGCATTTTATTTGCCTTGCATATACCCTCTCCGTACGCCAAAAAGCGTACTTCCAATTTTTTTGGTGAGCCAAAGTATCTAAAATTTTGACCACGTGTAACAAAAATACAACTACATTTATGAAATTGAATAGTTACATGATGAATATAAAAGTTATCATGAATATAATGATACTAATTTGGTTGCATAAAACACGGTAAAACTTTTTAAAAATGGCTTTACAAAAATGTTGGAAATGCACTCTTTCGTGAACTGAGTGAGTACACCACAAGTGCATTGATACATGTATGTCTGCAATTTCCTCGACTCTTAATTTAATAGCCTGATATTTGATAATTCTTCATTTTCAATTCTCTCTATCGTAAGTATGGCAGCCGAGAATAGGTATACAGTTATTAATGCGCACGGAAAATACTGTGAATCTTGAAATAGGCACGCCATTGAAGACTAAATATATGACATTAGTGTTCGACTCATAATATAGTGAATTTTAGATCACGGATGTATCATCACATTTGGGACCAACTCATGGACCAGTTGGCGTGTTTGTCTTGCATACAGAGCAAATATTGTATCGGTGCATGGATGTGTGCAATTTTCTCAGCCTCTTTATTTGACATGTGAAATATATTATTTTTTGGGAAACAAAATCTCACTAGCCTAAGCATGCCAACATAGAATAGTCGAATAGATATACCGCATTGATGTGCTTGGAAAGACAATAGATGTACCGATAGTACAATAAATATTAAGAGTATCCTAACAAGGGGAACATTCCCATTTCAACTTGTTGCTTAGAAACCAGAAGCAGAAACTGAAGTGTGGCATCCCAGCTAGCTGAGGCGCATGCACCTCTGTATCTGGTGTACGCTTATCAGATCGATGTACATACAATCTTATTTTATTGGCTCATTTATTGTATCAAACAAAAGATCAATAATCAATTACTTGTACTCCCTTCGTTCCAAATTAGATGACTTTCATTTGCCCACATGCAAATGTATGTAGACATGTTACACGTATAGATATATTCACATGTGTACAAATGTAAATAATCTAATTTAGAATGGAGAGAGTATATATCAACCATGTATCCGGAGACTAGTTCAATGCTAATTTTGTGTATTGTCTACGTATCACCGGCAGCGACCACAGCAGGGAAAAGCTGCTCATGTTTAAGGCAATAACAATATGAATAAAACTGTTTCATATCGTTATCTGAGAAAATGTCTCATGTAGCATGTTTCCTCTATAAAAGTGATTGGTGCGAAGAGAACAGCTTCAAGCATGCATGCATATCGCAAGCATGATAAGATAGATAGATACATCTTCCGTAGATATATATAGTAGTATATCGCTTCCTGAGAAGTTGACGTGAGATTAATGAAAGAACCGATGGAGATTCGTTGGCTTAGTTGCCTGATTCCATGGGATTCTCCACGCATATACTAATATAGCAGTTCTGGTAACCTTTACTCTGGGATTATTGCAAGTTCCTAACTAAAGCATAGTACTCTTGGAAAAGCTTTCAATAATTGTGTGTGGTGTTCACGAATTCACGATAGCCAATCGCATAGTGCCATAATAGAAAAGGCTTCAATAATTCTGTGTGACGAACTGGCGATCAATGAGATCCCAGAATGAAAAGGTTCCTGGGCCCTCAAAAAGAAAAGAAAAACGGAAAGAACAAAAGTGGTTTTACATCCAATGATGGAGTATAGATCAAGGGAGCTACCAGCTCTTAAATTACGACTTTTTTATTTCAAAAGTACTCACCGGTATTTGAGTAATCGGTTGAATACACGAGCTTTCTCATGGGAAATATGAGAACTGAGCGAAGAACGGATGATAAATAGACCTGAATTCCTCATGTCAATTAATTCCCGGTCAGACGCCGCATCAGCGTCTTCCAAGTCCAAGTCTCGTGTCCTCGTTCACTGTTCACGCCTTCACGGTTGTCTCATGAGTAGTCATGAGTCATGGTGCAGTTTTTTTTAGACCAAAGGCCTAAAAGACCGACGTTAAATTAATAACGCCACAAACGGCGAGAGGATACAAAGTGCTGAACCCAGAGAACAACGCAACCCCGCACACACACAAGGAAACAGAGCTACTAGGCGATTACAGGTAGACACCGACGCACACCGCCACCGTCCACACAAGGTAGACAGGCTCACCCAACCACTCAACGGGCCGCCGAGGAGACTAGGACGAAAACATCGCCACTGACCACAAAGCGGCCAGGCTCAACAAGGGGCCACAGAGAGACGCCGGTGAGATAAGGTGATCGCCGACGAGCACCGCCACTGACCACAGCAGCTGCAGACAGGCACCAAGAAGCTCCACACAAGAAACGCCGGTGTGCAAAGGGCGTTGAAGACCTTGCCGGAGAGAGCTTAGAGAGAAGGTTGCCATGGCAAAAACCTCCCAACCTCTCCGGAGAGCAACAAACCGTGTACTCCAAGGCGGGGTCTTCAAGAAGAGAGCGACGCCAAAACGCCGCCACCGCCCGACCCAAAGGTCTAGGATTTTCATCCGGAGCAAAGAAGGACCAAGAGGAGCCACTACGACGCCTCCAAAGAGGGAACGGCGTCCACGGCCGCCGCCGCGGCCCGAGAAGATCCCAGGCAAGGGTTTCCCCTCGGCGTACACTCTCCGCCTTCTACACAGGACACCAGAAGTCATGATGCAGTTCGCTAAGTATTACTCGTATTTGTTCAACAAGATGACAAAGTATTCAGAAAGTACTAGCTTATATCTCTGCCGGCCGGTTACCTTGGGTTCCTGCTGGAATGAAACATTCTGCCGTTGGATATATTGCAGAGTATTCTGCGCTGCTTAGTTAGGGCAATATCAAACAACTCAAAATAGTTTAAAGGAATTGTGTTAGAGTAGGAAAAGAAGGCATCAATATATGACCAAGTAAACAAATTCAATGGTATACAACCATGTCAGAAGTTCAAAGGGACCAATTTAATTTATATCTGTCAGTTTACGGTTTCCCTAGCTTATGTAAAAAATCCGGCATATGGTTAAGGGGAAAAGGTTTGATGGGAAGAACTTATCTTTGTCCGTTACAGATTTTCTTTGCTTACCACATGGGTAATTCGGCAAGGCATTTTAATTGCTTCGTCAAGTTGAGCACATGAGGATGCACTAGAAGACTTACAAAATCCTCTTTCGTGAATGACTAGTCGGCTGAAATCCTTGAGAAAGCTAATAACCAGCGAGGGGGAGCGGGCGCATGCTTTCTGCCACGTGGAGCGTTTCGAGAGAACACATTTTCAACGTGGCACTAATATTTTGTTTTCATGGAAGTATTAAAGGAGCAATCACTCTTATTATGTTTATTTCTTGTAACCGTCTCTTTGACTCGTGAGATCCCAAAACTCAGAAATGTTAAAAACACATGATTACAATGCCATTGCTAAATCATGCATGATTCAATTATTTTGCAACAAGTCAAGTAGGAAGAGGTTTGGTTGCAATGAAAAATTCCTTTGAAATCTACTGCAAATAAATCCTTTGGAAAAATTGCCACGACAATCAATTCTACATATAAAACAACCCGAAAAAAGTAAACAAAATCTAAGAACTGCAAACCTCCTAGGTTTCTATGAAAATCAAAACAATCAAAAAGGAAAAGTTCTGTGAGACCATTTTATGTGAGACGGTTTCCACTTTTCCTTGCTTATTACATGAAAATATGACATGTGGCTAAGGCCAAAAGGTTGGGAGGAACTTTTCCTATTTGTTTTACGCGGCTTTCATTGCTTATCATCGGGGTGCATTTGAGACATTTATTGTGCTTCATTAATTTGGGTAGTATAAAGATCCACGAGGATGCAGCAGACGAAACTATAAATTTCACTTTCGTTGGCACCCACGAAAACCCTAAAATATTCACTTAAATGAACAATGAGTTGGCTGAAATCCTTGAGAAAGATGACAAACAATGAGGAGGAGCGGGCTCGTGATCTCTAGAAACGTTTTAAGTGAACACATTTTCAATGCAACAAGGTTGATGCACCTAGTATTCCCACATGATATCAGTTGGTAGGCTTTTAAAGGAATTGTTATGTGGAGCAAACTCGATGTGAAAGCCCGAGGTTTCTTTGGTATATATTGGTCTATTAAACTATGAATTATTCTAGTTACGTTTCGTTTCTGTTTTAGGTTGTTTTTAAACCGCGGGATCAAAAAATGCAGAAATGAAAAGGTAGTATTTGACCACGAAAACTCAATTGGTTCGCTCGGAATAGTTAAGGAGGATGAAAATTTCCGTTTAAAGTGTAGTCCAAATTAATCGTCGCAAAGAACGTATTGATGGCAAATCCTAGGCAAAAAAAATCATCTAAGGATTGCAATCCCACGCAATTCTCATGGAGCAGTTGAAATCAAATGCAACTACACTATCACTGTTTTTAGGAGTCGCGAGTAGTAATATTTTTATCATGGAAATGCCTAACATGTGCACGCCTGAAAATACCACAAAGTATTGATGAAAAATATAGAGATCCCCACAAATAAAAAAAACGAAGGGACCATAAACTTTATTTTTGAAATAAAGCGGTTGGATGCAGGCTCGCAAAGGGTATTTCTGTCACATGCAAATGTCTCTGGATCAAACCCTATCTATAGCTACATGCATGGACTAGACGCATACATACAATCTCCGCCGCAAGAAACTAGCGTCGCCCGGCCACGCAACCCTAGCTAACGCCCACATCACATAACGGCCAAAACGCTCTCTGCCTACATTAAAAATGGACCAACTGCAACGAGAAGTGAACAAACAACAAGTAGATCGAGGTTCCAATACGTGGCCCTGGGTCCCAACAAAAAATTTGGACTCGTACGCTCGCAAACCACCAAGAGCAAAAATCTGTTGCCCATCCAATCCAAATCCCCTAGCTAGCCCTAGACCGGGGAACACAAACCTGATAAGCGCGACGCGTGCATGCAGAGCCGTAGGTCCAGCTCGATCGCCGGAAAAGGGCAGTCGTCGCACGCGTATCTCCGCCCCTTTGTCTACCTGCATGATTGCCTTTGTACGTGCTCCTATTTGGCTTCCCGGGTGTCCGCAGCCTCGCCAGCGTGTTTGGGACGTGCATGGACGTGGGAGTTTGATACCTGTTCTCCACAGCTGGAAACACGAAGAAAAGGAAAATTAAGAACACGGTTTGGTGCAAAGGTAGCCAAAATCCACGTTCGTTTGGGAGTTCAAAAGACTGAAAAGCATTTCTTTTACGTGAGCAGCATGAGCTCTGTTTTTTTTTCTTCATTATAAATGCATGTCCTGCTGAAAGCTAACACAAATGTATTTCCTTTTAGGGAAGCGGTGCGGGAGACCCCGGTACGAGGGTTTTTTTAAATAATAAGAATCTAAATCCGTGATGGC
Organism: Poa pratensis; assembly: GCA_947311845.1. Taxonomy (NCBI): domain Eukaryota; kingdom Viridiplantae; phylum Streptophyta; class Magnoliopsida; order Poales; family Poaceae; genus Poa; species Poa pratensis. The sequence goes on from CAMZMU010000054.1 coordinate 15,299,690, forward strand.
GAAGGTTTGAAACTGAGTGACCGGGTGTACACCAACTCGCCTGGCCAAGTGAGGTAGATCACTCACTTTTGAAAAGTGTGCATCTCATTCAAAATCCATGTATCTTTGAAATTCAAAACATCAAATCCGTGTCCTCTTTTGTGACTCAACAAGGATGAAAACTACATATCTCATGCAAACTTCATGGCCCTTTGAATTTTTGAAATGAATGAAAAATGTATATCTCATTCGAGAAGTGTATTCTCTTGATATTTTTTTACGAAAGAAAAGTGTATATCTCATCTCGGTACATGTCCTTCCAGAGTTCAAACAAATGAAAAGTGTACACAACATTTTGAGTTCACGTCCATTCATGATCAACCAACATCCTACGGTTGAACGTTCCCTATAGCAAAATATGTTTACGGCTCATATACCCCACAACTGAGAGACCTGGATTTTGGCCCGTTACTAGCGGGGAAGGAGAGACTCATGGATCAATGAATATGAATTAGAAGAGGATGATAATGAATCTTTCAAACATAGTTGATTATCCGCTCGGAAGGAGAATGGGAGGGGGATATTATAATCGAGGGTTGCAAGCTAACGTCGTAAGTATGAGAGATGTGAAAGATTGAGGGGTTAACGGTGACGTGAATTGCTGCTAGAGAAACGTACAAAGTGGGTTGGCAAGTTCGTATTATCAATATATACATCGGTTACAACAATTAGAGTGCTCATTCATTGCGCTATAAAATACATGTGTTTCTTTCCCTCAAGTTCGAAACCCACAATTAGTCAGAGGGACAACAAGTCATATCAATTCCAAAAGTAGGTAAATGTTTCGATTCAACGTCAAAACCAACCAACATCCACCGCCTTTTTTTACTTTCTTTTTCCCTTTCTCTTTGATTCCCCTACACCTCTCTCCTTCTTATCCCTACTTTTTATTTACTTACCTTTTCATTTTGGCTGATTCACATGGATACCATAGTAATGTCGCGTATGCCTTCTTCGCCACGATTAGCCAACAATGGTTTTGTTTTATTCATGGCTTATGTTGTGAAACTGCCCTACTCACTTTGTGTGTGTTGGGATGCTATTATATGAAATGTGACCCATGGATTTTTGTCGAGCAAATGAGCAATGAAAGGGAAGTGGACCAGAAGGTATGATATTGCCTTTGGCCGGTTACTCATCAGAGGAAGACATAGAGAGGAGATAAAGTAACATCAACTGGTGCGGAAAGTGGGAGGAGGTGAAGGAGAAAGGATATTGGGTGGCTAAGGAGTGGTAGTAGTGGGGCAACATGTAGGTATGCATGTGCAGAATGGAAGGGTGACCTGGACAAACCTAAAATCAGAGTAATAAGAGAGCATTTCTTAGGAAAACTTCTTCGGTTTTCTGTGTTCCCTTATCAACAAGTGCACAAGGCATAATCGGTTAAACTGAAAAAAATGTAAAAATACGATATTCACCAATTTTGTACCTGGTAGGTTTGTTGCTACCCTAAATAAAGGAGTGCTTAACAATATTAGTGATGGTATTGGTATCTTTCATGTCATCAATCTTGACATCGAAATCTGTAGATCTCACTGATAAAGAGTACGTACGGGGAACCATGAATTAAGACTAGAACAAACAAGGGCAAAACTCAGGAAAATAGTATTTAATTCTTTCTAATGGATTTACCCTCAACACCTGCAAAGGATTCAGCTTAGCACCAAGATCTTGAGCTAGCTATGACTACCGAAATCTTTGTAATTCCTATGACTGCAAATGTTCCTCTCTGTATGTTGAAGCAGTGTAGAAAGTCTTACTCTAGATCCATCTTGGAAAGCATTGGTAATCTTTTTTCAGAAATGTTTCCTTATTTGTTCTAGTGTTTGTTCGTTGTGCCCTGTGCTTTTTTGTCAGTGAGTTCTCAGGATGGTTTATTTCTTGTTTTACACAAAAGGATGGTTTATTGTTTGCTTCATCGAGTGGTTTAAAGCTGCAAACAGTGGGGGTGACGTAACTGGTGACACATGACTGGTGACGGAAACATAAATGTGGTGCCATGTGGGCGGGTATGTTTTCTCCGGCGAGCAAGGGGAATTATGTTCTCACAAATCATAAGTTGGTGTTTCCTGTTGTGCAAATGGGACCATGGTTTTACGAATGGATAACCATCCATAACCCAAGCTAGCAACATGTGTCCATGCAGCGGGTGATGAACTCCCAGGAAATCATTGGCCACTGAAAATAGTAAACGAAGCATGCGGACACACTTTCTCAAGAAGATATTCAGAAATTGTCTCGACAAAGACTAGATAGGGTTTCTCATTAGGCCTAGCAGCAATTACTGAGGCCTATGTAGGTCCTTTGCGGAGCACTTTAGTACTTGATCCCATTGTTTTCCGTTCTTCCTTCGAATCGGTACATGTATGTGGTCAAGCATGGTTCTTATTAGAAACAATCTTTCTCGCTTGGGTGGCTGCCTCTTCGAGCACATGGAACCTGACAATCTATTGCCTTTCTAGATGGACCTGGACATGCTTGGAAGCTGTAATTTAACCTCGGGTCCAATCTTCACGTCAAGTCAACACTACCTAAATTTGAGATCACCAGCCCTTTTTGTAGTCAAAAGTTGTCCAAGGAAATACATGTAGAAAATAGTGTTGTCCTTCCTCTTCGAGTCACAAAGGTAAAAGTTTCTGGAGTTGATTGTGGTATAGGTGGATTAGCGGTGAACAACATCAAGGGATTCAGCTTAGCACCATGTGAATCACTAAAATCGCTTATTTCTTTTAAAGTTGTCTTCTCTCCAGTAAAGGTCGAGCGAGATCTTGAGCTAGCTATGACTACTGGCATCTTTGTAGTCCCTATGAATGCAATATTCCTCTATGTATGCTAAAGCAGTGCAAAAAGTCTTACTTTAGTCCTATCCTCTGGAAAGCTTTGATACACTTTTGCAGAACTGTGTCCTTGTTTGTTCTAGTATTTGTTCGATGTGCCCCGTATTGTTTGTCAGTGAGTTCTTAGAGTGTTCTTTTGTTTTACATAAAAGGATTGTTTATTTTTTCTTCATATGGAGTGGTTTGGAGCTGTACACAGTGGGGTGACGTAACTTGTGATGCAAGACTGGTAATGCAAACACAACTATGGTGACGTGGGCGGATATGTTTTCTCTACTCAGCAAGGAGAACTCATTAGTTATCAAATAGATTTTGTTTTAAACAAAAGCAAACAAAGGTGAGCCTAGATGGTAATTAAGTGTTGATACATTCCTGCCCACCAGAGTTCGTGCCTCCAAGCTTGCAATTTATGGTTGATCGCACCCCTCTCCCTAATATGAACCGAGGAGTTTCTTCCCATTTTGAAAATATTTTTTGTTTTAATAATAATAATAAATCATATAGCTATTGCTTTATCCGTGTTCTAAAGCCTAAAGATATTTGAAGGGTTAAAGACTCATTTTGACTCCGAGACCATAAAATGTGTTTTCAACACAAGACCAGTCAACACCTCTAAATTTTTCAATTTGCTTTCCCCATTTTATTTTTTACTTTTTTCCCTCTCATCTCGAGTGAGAAATTAATAAGCAACATGAGCTAGGATGACATAGGAGAGACATAGAGGAGGTGAAAGGGAAGCAAACATCAAATGGATGGCGGTTGTAAACACGTGGTGACGCATAACGGGTGACTCAAATCTATTTGCACGACGAAGATGGGGTGACGTGGAGGCACAGTAAATAATTGGAAAATGTATATTCTCCATTGGACGGTGGGGGAAGTAGGGACTTGTTAATATAAATAGTATTTATTATGAGCAAACAATTGATCAAGGCTAGCCTGAATGGTAAGTACTTGTCTCACGTTCCTAGCCACCGGAGTTCGAGTTTCCATACTTGTAATTTCTGGTTAATCTACCACTTTTTCATATCCATGAAATTCCTTCCTTCACAATGGATTTACAGTGAACATCAAGGGATTCAGCGTAGCACCAAGTGAATCAATACAATTGCTCATTTCTTTTAAAGCCAACTTCTCTCAAGTTAAGGTCAATCGCGATCTTGAGCTAGCTATGACTACTGGAATCTTTGTAATCCATATGACTTCAAATGCTCCTCCCTATATGCTTGAGCAGTGCAGAGTGTCTTACTTCAGGCCTATCCACTGGAAACATTGATACTCTTTTTCAAAAATGTGTCCTTGTTTGTTCTAGTATTTGTTTGGTGTGCCCGTATTCTTTGTCAGTGATACGTGCATTTTATATCATCATTTATACAACTTATATTATCATATTAGAATGTTATTGGCATTGTTATATCATTGTTTTTACATGTTTTAGATGATTTATGGGACTTTCATACAAAGTCCCTATTTTTGGTATTTAATTTCTGGGAGGCAGAAAACCTCCTTTTTCTTGTTTTTAATGTTTCAGGAGCTACAGGGACCCAAATAAAAAAGGAAAATTGCACAGCTGGTTTTTCATCGGGAGAACAGCAGTGGGAAGAAGATCGAAGGGAGGAGAGCCACGAGGCCCAAAAAGGGGGGCCCACGCGGCCAGATTCTTTGGCCGCGTGGGGCCCACCATCTGGAGCCTCGGGCACTTCCTCGCCTGGGGCTTTTTAACGAGGTCTCCGTCTCGCCCGAAAAGTAACGCCCTAATTTTTACGAGACTATCCGAGGTCGCGGCGGCGGCGAAACTCCTGATTCCCTCCGAGGGGGATCAGATCCTGCTGCTCCGGAGCTCCGGAGAAGGGGGAAATCATCGTCATCGTCATCACCTCTCCTCCTTGGCGTGGGAGGAGGCCTCTACATCATCACCATCACCAAGACCAGCACCATCTCCATCATCATCTCCGTGATCCACTCCGTCCCCTCGTAGTTTGAGAGTTGCTATACCCTAGATACTTGTCTTGTGCTACTATTCATGTTTGTGATTGAGTACTTGTCATTATTTGGTGGTGAAGTTATATTTTCAGATTGTGTTGTACCACTTATGCCACTGAATATCACCATGTTTGCACGTTGTGAGTAGTTCCCGTATGTTCCTGAGGGCATAGGATGAATTGGCAATGATTTATATATGACATGTGTTGGTATTTTGTCTAGTGTTTATCTTTTTGTGTGATTCTATGATGGTGTTGTGCGAACGTCGACTGCACAACACTTCACCTATATGGGCTCATAGGAGAACACCGTAGTGTAATGGCGTGAGGGAGACTTGGGAGGACACGAAAGCCTGAGACCGAATCATTAAGTTACTTTACGGGGTATTAGTATCGGGGACCTAGAGCGTAATGCTATGGTGGGATTTTATATCTTAATAATTCTTGTGCTGTCATTTAATTGGCCACATGATCCATCATAAGGGGTTTAGTCTATTTATTTAGCTGTACCTAATAATAGCTCCGTCCGAAGAAGATTAAAACTAGACAAGATATTCAACGTGTTGTTTAATAAATCTATATGCCTAGCAATATCCATGCCGCCCTCGGGAACGTTTTCCACATATAAGTTACACATCACTTGAGCTTGTCCTCTTACACATAGAGGATTGGGCTTTCTCTCTCTTTGAGAGCTTTTACTTGTTACCATTTACCTGCTGCATTGTTACTGTCTTGCAATTATACAATCGAAAATACCAAAAACACTTGCATCTTTTATTGTCTATTTATCATTTCTAATAACCAATACCTTCAGCTCCTCGTGGGTTCGACAACCTTTTCTATTCGAAAGGTACTACAATTGATCTCCTGCACTTGGGAGTCATCAAGATACTTTTCTGGCGCCGTTGCCGGGGAGCGTAGCGCTATTGGTAAGAAGTTTGGTAAGGAAACTTGAAAGGTGAATTTTATTTACTGTTTTATCTCATTGCTACTATGGCATTTATGAATCGTGCCTCGCTGCATCTTGCTCTATATGAAAGTGCTTATGCTCCTAAAACTGTTGAAACTACTGTGCCTGAGATACCTAAAGTGGGATATAAAATTCCCGTTGGTCATGTTAAAAGAGTTATGAAAAATCCATTTACAGGGATGGAACTAAATCTGCACGTGAACACATGGAAACAATTGAGGCTATATGTGGTTTATTTAGACTTCCTGGTATTTCTGAAGATCAGGTAAAAAGGAAGCTGTTATATCTGTCTTTATCTGGTAATGCTCGTATTTGGTTCAGGTCTTTAGATGAAGAAGTCACTATGGACTGGAGTATTTTGAGGAAGGTTTTCTTTCTTAAGTATTTTACTCCTAGAGAAGCTTATGAGAACCGCTGCTATATATTTAATTTCTGGCCACATCTGGGAGAAAGTATTACTCAAGCTTGGGGGAGGTTAAAGGAACTCCTCCGCAAGAATCCTTGTCATGATCTTACAAGGAAAATTATTCTGATAAACTTTTATGTGAGGCTACCAAGGCAACAAAAGGAATTTCTGGATAATTCATCTAGTGGAAGCTTTACAAATAATACTGAAGAAGAAGCATGGAATTTATTGGAGACTATTTCTGAGAATACTGGTCATTGGGATCTTGATAAAGGTAATGAGCCCTATCTGGACTATGAGTATTCATGTGTAGAGAATTTCTCTACTTCTACCTTGTTTAAAAATCTGAGTGATACTTTTAATCTTGATCCTTATGTTATAATTGAGGTAGCTAAATCTTTTGCTAATCATATTGGTATTCCTAAAACTGGGTTTGAAGCTTATGTTGAACCTGTTAAACAATCTATTGTTGTACCCAAAGTTATTAAACAGGTAGAACCAGTGTCATCCTTGACAATTGAGGAGTATGTTGAGGCACCACCATATCCAAACCAAGTCAAGGAAAATTTACTTATTGCTGTTTCTAACAAGAGTAAAAGAAGAAGATCTCAGCCTTATGAACAGATGGAAGTCAACAGTCAAATCTCTATTATCAAACAATTAAATGAAGAAGATCCTGTTGATGTTTATCTATGTGAAGATGCTACTAAAGTTGTTAAAGGCAATTCGGCCAAGGTTGGTAAGCCTGTTATATCATGCACTATTGGGACTTCTAGTTATCATGGCTTATGTGATATTGGAGCAAGCATTAGTGTCATTCCATATTCTCTGTATCTTGAAATCAAGCCTGATATTGATCCTATCAGTATGGAAGAGACAGGTATGACAATTCAACTTGCTAATAAAGATTATATTAATCCACTTGGAATTGTTAGAGATGTTGAAGTATTGGTAGGTAAAATAAATATCCTGCTGATTTTATTGTGCTTGGTTGCCCTCAAGATTCATTTTGTCCTATCATTTTTGGTAGACCTTTCTTACATACTGTTGGTGCTGAAATTGATTTGCTTAAAGAGAAAGTGTTTATTAATGTGCTGGAGAAAAACTTGCATTCAACTTTTCTAAATTTTCTGATAAGCATTCAAAGAAAGAGCCATTTTCTGAAGATGTAATTGAAACTCTTGCTCATGTAGCTGTAGCTTCAACAGACGTGGTGGAAAGATACATGCTTAATCAAGATGAACCATTTAATGAAGAAGAAAAAGATGCTTTAGAACAAATACTTTCACAACAGCCACCACAATTACAATTGCATATCCCACCTGATAATTTAGGAGTGCTACCACCACCTAAAGGGGATCCTAGCTTTGAATTAAAACCTTTGCCTACAAATCTGAAATATGCATATTTGGATGAGAAGAGCATATATCCTGTCATTATTAGTGCTAACCTTTCAGCTGAAGAAGAAGAGAAATTACTTGATGTGCTTAAAGCTCACCGACCAGCCATTGGATACTCTCTTGATGATCTTAAAGGTATAAGCCCAGCTCTATGTATGCATAAAATTAATTTGGAAGAGGATGCAAAACCTGTTGTTGATTATCAACGCCGTCTCCATCCAAAAATGAAGGAAGTGGTAAGGAAAGAGGTAATAAGACTTATTGAAGCTGGTATCATTTATCCCATAGCTGATAGTAAGTGGGTTAGTCCTGTTCATTGTGTTCCTAAAAAGGGTGGAATGACTGTTGTTCCAAATGATGAGGATGAACTTGTAGCTCAACGCACTGTTGTTGGTTATAGAATGTGTATTGATTTCAGGAAGTTAAACAAAGCAACTCGTAAAGATCATTACCCATTGCCATTTATTGATCAAATGTTAGAAAGGTTATCTAAACACTCTCACTTTTGCTATTTAGATGGTTATTCAGGTTTCTCCCAAATTCCTGTTCATAAAGATGATCAAGAGAAAACCACTTTTACATGTCCATTTGGTACATTTGCTTATAGGAGAATGCCATTCGGTTTGTGCAATGCTCCTGCTACTTTTCAAAGATGCATGAATGCTATATTTGCTGATTATATTGAAAAGATAATGGAAGTCTTTATGGATGATTTTTCTGTGTATGGTACTTCCTTCGATAATTGCTTGTTCAACCTTAACAAAGTTTTGCAGCGTTGTGAAGACCAACACTTAGTTTTAAACTGGGAGAAGTGTCACTTCATGGTTACTGAAGGTATTGTTCTTGGGCATAAGATTTCTGGAAAGGAATAGAAGTTGACCCAGCAAAGATAGAAGCTATTGAAAAGCTCCATTCCCAAGGGATCTCAAAGGTATAAGAAGTTTTCTTGGGCATGCAGGTTTTTACCGTAGGTTTATTAAAGATTTCTCCAAAATATCAAAACCTCTAACCAATCTTTTGCAAAAGGATGTTCCTTTCTCTTTTAATGATGATTGCATTGAGTCCTTTAATATTTTGAAGAATGCTTTAATAAGTGCCCTATTATTCAACCTCCTGATTGGAATTTGCCTTTTGAAATTATGTGTGATGCTAGTGATTATGCAGTTGGGGCTGTTTTGGGCCAACGTGTTGATAAGAAACTGAATGTCATTTATTATGCTAGTAGAACACTTGATGCTGCTCAAAGGAATTATGCCACAACTGAAAAAGAATTTTTAGCAGTGCTATTTGCTTGTGACAAGTTTAGACCTTATATTACTGATTCGAAAGTCACATTGCATACTGATCATTCTGCCATTAAATACTTAATGCATAAGAAAGATGCTAAGCCTAGATTAATAAGATGGGTACTTCTATTGCAAGAATTTGATTTACACATTGTTGATAGGAAAGGGGAAGATAATCAAGTAGCTGATCATCTTTCTAGAATGGAAAATATACCTGATGATCCTATTCCTATTAATGATAGCTTTGTTAATGAACAACTTGCAATTAATGTTTCTAGTGCTAAAGTTGCATCTCCATGGTTTGCCAATTATGCAAATTTTATTGTTGGTAAAGTTTTACCTCCACACTTCACTACTCAACAAAGAAAGAAATTCTTTTATGATCTTAGACATTATTTTTGGGATGATCCTTTTCTTTATAAGAAAAGTGTGGATGGTATTATTAGACGTTGTGTACCTGAGTATGAACAACAGGCTATTATAAGAGATTGTCATGACAGTCCCTATGGAGGACATCATGCAGGAGATCGTACAGGTGCAAAGGTATTACAGTCTGGTTTTTATTGGCCTACTTTATTTAAGGATTGTGCTGAATATGTTAAATCTTGTGATAAATGTCAAAGAGTAGGAAATATTGGTAGGAGAAATGAAATGCCTATGAACTATTCCTTACCACTTGAACCATTTGATGTGTGGGGTTTTGACTTTATGGGACCTTTCCCGAATCAAAGACAAAGCATACTCATATTTTGGTTGCAGTGGATTATGTTACAAAGTGGGTGGAAGCAATTCCAACCAAAAGTGCAGATCATGCCAGCAATGAAGATGCTTCAGGACATCATTTTCCCCAGGTTTGGTGTTCCTAGGTTTTTAATTACTGATGGTGGTTCTCATTTCTTACATGGTATTCTTAGGAAAACTTTGGCAAAATATGATGTTAACCATAGAATTGCATCACCTTATCATCCCCAAACTAGTGGACAAGTTGAATTAAGTAATAGGGAAATTAAACTCATTTTGGAAAAGACAGTGAATAAGTCTAGGTCTGATTGGCCACTTAAAATTAACGATGCATTATGGGCTTATAGAACTGCTTTTAAAAATCCTATGGGAATGTCTCCTTATAAAATGGTTTATGGAAAAGCTTGTCATTTACCTGTTGAATTAGAACATAAAGCTAGATGGGCTATTAAACAATTGAACTTTGATTTTAAAACTGCTGGAGAGAAGAGAATTCTTGATTTAAACCTACTAGATGAATGGAGAAATGAAGCTTATGAAAGTGCCAGGATGTTTAAAGAAAAAGTTAAGATTTGGCATGACAAGAAAATTAAAAAGAAAGAATTCAAAGTAGGTGATCAAGTGCTATTATACAACTCTCGTTTCAAGTTTTCTGCAGGTAAGTTAGCTTCAAAGTGGCAGGGACCATTAGTGATACAGGAAGTATACCGTTCAGGAGCTATCCGTCTTCATGGTGATATGAAAGGTAAACCTCATGTAGTTAATGGACAACGCCTTAAACATTATATTGCAGGAAAAAGCTTCATTGGAAAGGTGGAGGAATTCATTTTACAGACACCGGAGGAGGTAATTGCAAAGAAGTTTGCAGTTTCAGAAATCCAAAATCAATAAAAGGTAACTTTTACTCTGGAAAGTTTCTCGGAATTGCGTAATATTTTACGGACATCATTTTTTATGGAAATTAACGTGTGGGACAAGAAAACTGGAAGGAACGGAGCCGAGGAAGGAAAAGAGGGGGTCCCACGCGGCCAGATTCTTTGACCGCGTGGGCCCACTCCTTTTGCCCCTCGGAGTCCCGTTCGTCTCGTTTTCGACTCCGACGCTTCGTCTTGACCTAAAAACCGTCAATATATACCCCTTTTCGTTGATCTAATCTCGCACCGAGCGTTCTCGAGCGATCTTTGCTTTTGCTGTTTCTGTCTGTCAGGTTTTAGCCATGTCTAGCTCCGGATCCGATCATGAGGGGGAGAGCTTCCCCAAGGGAGGTGTTGTGAACCGCTACCTCAACTCCGTGATGGCACCAATGAAGACCTTTATAACACCCCAAGTAGAAACCCTACTGTAACAGCCCAAACTTGTGAACCTAAATTTGTGAGCCAAATTTTCACTTTTGTGTTCTCATTTGCATCATGGCATGCCTGTATCATGGCATCCATATGAAATTGCTAAACAACACAATATTTGCTTTGGACAATGTTGAAAACCAAGATGCCAAACTTGCTTCACTCAAATCTCACAACAATGAAGACACTGAAACCTGCAAAACAAAAATTACTTCGACATGTTATATTTGTCAAGGAAGTTCCAAGAGTTCAAAGTACTATTTTTGTCTTGCTCTAAAATTCCTTGATGTTTATAAATTGGGGAATTTAGAAAATGGCCTAAATAAAACACTATGAACAAATGTTGTCCAAAACTTTTTATTTTAACTTGCCAATTTTTGTGGTGCTTCTACTTGTTAGTGGGAGGCTACATGAATTTTCCCAGATTTTTATAAATTGTTTAAGTACCCTATTAAAATCAAATACAGTTGCTGGATTTTGTAAAAGAAATGGCCAGGGACCAATCTGTGATGGAAACAATTTCTCCAGGGGGTTATCCGCGAAGTCTTCTTCTTCCTCTTCTCTGTAGCGACCGCAGCCTCGCGCTGCCGCCGGACCGTGCTCGACGCCGCGGCGCTGCCGCACGATGCCGCGCCCGGGCCCCTCCTCTCTGCCCGTCCCCTGTGGAGAAGAGAAGACCACGGGGCCCTCTACTCCTCCTATCCATTCACTCCTCTACCCTCTCCCCATTTTCCTCTTCCGCGAGCTCGCAGACCGAGCCGCCGTCGCCGACGCATCGCCGCCGTGTGGAGCTTCGCCGTCCACATCGAAGCGGACCACTAGCTCCGTCGTGCCGTGCTCCACCTCCCTGCCAGAGGAATCGAACCGGAGAGCACGGGATCGACGCCGCCGTCCGTGACCTTGCCGCCGCCACCCGAGCTCCGCCACGCTCGATTACGTCACCGTCGAGCTACCTCCGGCTTCCCCGACCTTTCCACCGCGCTTGAGGGTGAGCTCCTGCCATTGCTGGCCCTTCCCTCTCCTCCTAGCGCCTCGAGCCCGCAGTGCTGTTCGCCGGAGTGCGTCGTCGTAGTCCTCTCCTTTGCGTTGGAGGAACCGGTGCCAATCCCGGATGTTTTCCGGATTCTAAACCGGAATAGGAAATACGCTACTGGACCGTTACGCTCTAGCCCGGTGCTCAACCGGAATTGAACCGGAATCATTTCCGGATGAATTTCCACCCGGTGCAAAACCCAGAAATTTCCGGGCTGGCAACCGGATTTGCAGTACTGATGTTTAAATCTCTATTTTCTTTTCACCCTTGTCTCCCTAAATGGATAAATTATATATTGTGGCTAATAAAATCATCAAAGGATCATATCCAAAAAGGAATGTATAAAAATAATAACCTTTACCGGTGTATCCGAAAAATGCGTGTAATACACCAAAATGCCCAGAAAATTGTGATTCAACCTTTAAACTAAATATTATGCATATTTGACCACAATTGAATTACGGTGCTTCTAATAATATTAAAATCATAAATTTAAAAGAGAAAATTATAAAAGTAATAACATTTTATCGGGACCTCCGAAAAATGTGTTCTTCATATCCAAATGTTCAGAAAAATACGAATCACCCAGAATCACCATCATCATGCATAATTGATCACAACTACAATAATGTGCTCTAGTAGTAATTATAATCACTAAGTTTAAATATGGGGTTTATTCCAAATAATGCCATAAATATAACGGGGACCCCATTTAACTCGTTGCTCTCGTTCAATGCTTCTAGGGTGCATTTAAAATGTCATATCATCATTCTTGTATGCATTGCACAATTGCCATGTGTTGATTGTTGTTTTTGCTTTCCGGTGTTGTTTGCTCTCCGGTAGATCACGAGTTCGGAGTTGAGCATCATTACTCCGACGAGCAGTTTGACTCCTCCGCTCAACAAGGCAAGCGTAATCCCCCCTCTGAGCATATCTTATCCTATGTTTCCGCAAATATTTTCTCCACTATAATATTGCATGCGGTTCTAAATGTCAATTTTGTTGGATTAGAGTATCCTATAGTTGCATTAAGTTTCCAATGCCATTACCTGTTTTACCTCCTATTAACCATAGGTTTGTATTGTTGGCCTGAGATACCTACTATGCTATGTTGATGCTTAGCCATGCTTAGTTAATTGCATAGCTATACGATGGATGGTTTGTGTTGGAAACAGGTGATGAAATAAATGGTTGATGGTGGAGGAATTGTGGAGATGGATAATAAAATGCTAAAAGGTGGGGATGAGAGGCCACTGTGGTTGTGGTGCTTTGTCTCGTTCTCGCCGCCTAGGTGCGAGTTCTATACCTCTTGAACCAAGACTGAGCGTGCAACCATGCGTGAGGCCTATGCATTTGCAGGAACCCTCATAGACTAAATAACTCGAGCGGGGCTAGCCAGGGTCCTCTAGTTCGGGCTTCCATTTGCGCGTGCGTGTTGATGGTGGGATGAACTGAGATGAGGATTGTGGTATTAGGAAAATGAGTGGCCGCGGGACAGGGTGCGAGAAGGTACCTCTTGTCCTACCGCCACTGATGATCCTGGAAAGTCCTTAACGGGGGAGAAGTCGACACCGCTCCTACCCAGCCGGCTTTCCAAGGAAGAGAGCTAATTGTACAGGCAATGGGCCGGACGGTACGCGTGGCGAAGGAGCTGGGGCCCCTCGGGACTCCGGGACTTCCACTTTGTACACCCCTGCAGGGATAAATCTTTTCGAAAAGCCGTGTCCGCGGTTATGGACGAACTTGGGAAGTGAAGGTAGGATCATAGAATAACTTTAACAGAATGATTAAAAACTGGGTACTAGAGGTACCACTCACAAATGCAAGGTGAGCTTCCTCGAGGGTGATTCGGGGAGGTGCCTTTGATGAACAGGTACAATGGTTGATGATGGTTGATGATGAGTAAGGTGATGAAAGAAAGAGTTACTTCTTACCCCTTTTTAAAATAATCTGATTAGTCGATGCCATGGAGTTATGTATTTTTTAAATAAAATCAGCTTTATGCAAAACAGCCATAAAACCTTGAAAGCCAATCATCGAGCATATATTAGCCTTTAATCTTGCGAGTTCGTCGAACTCAACGTCGTTTGCTTATTTTCAGGAGAGGACTTCACCGACCTCGAAGGTGGGTTCTTTGTGGACGTCGACGAGTAGTCTGGGGTTCCCAGGTGGCAGCTTGGGACATCCCGGAACAGCTGGCGTTGGATGTTTATTTGCAGGCCTCTTAGGCCATAATTTGGTTCTTGTTGTTTAGAACAACCTATTTTGCTTCCGCTTGTTGCAATGTTGGGTCTGTGACCTCTGGTTGTCATTTGCTATCTTTCTCTATTATAAGAGTTGAACTATATGTTTTGTGTCGTAGAGTCTGTGATGTGCCAGTTGTTCCACAAGTCTCGATCTCTCTATTATGCTTTGATAGTGTGTCCGGTGGTATCGGATAACCGGGGACACAGTATCACTGTATAGCAGTCGGGTCGGGGCGCCACACCTACCTGAGATGCTACCGCACTACAACTAGATCTACAAAGTAAAGAACGTAATTGATAATTGGACAGAGCTTCCCCTATAAGTAAGAGCAACCAGGACAAGAATTGATACGAATCTTATAACGAAACATGTCAGATAACTAAACATGCCACGACTTGAAAGAAACATCCACACAACTCATAAAAGTTATGGAAGTCTAGAGATGTACAAAATCGGCTCAACCAAGTACTATAGAAAGCCACTGATTATTATTTGAAGTTATGTGACGTGCTTAAAGATGTAGAGGTGCTACGCCCATATCCCATACATATCGCTTATTAGTACCTGAAACCAAATGAAACACAAGAATGAGTATAAAAATACTCAGCAAGTACAATATGGATCCATAAAGACATTAGACCGTGAACATCATTGGAACTTCACCGGGAACCACACAACTTCACTGAAAACTACACTGCGGGTTTTAGCACATGTGACGGGGAATTAATCATCATGTGAAGGCAGTGTTGGCTCGGAATTTACCAACGCGTCGGCTCGGAATTTACCGACCTGCCGCAGTATTGGCTCGGAATTTACCAATCTGCCACAGTATTGGCTCGGAATTTACCAATCTGCGAACCCGTGGAGTTTAAAAGAAGAATATTGAATCGAACAAACGTCAAATAAGGACCAAGCACACTGGAAGCTCAACAAACAGCACACCGAATATAAGAAGGTGAGGTTCGTCATGCACTTGTTATATCATCATTTATACAACTTATATTATCATATTAGAATGTTATTGGCATTGTTATATCATTGTTTTTACATGTTTTAGATGATTTATGGGACTTTCATACAAAGTCCCTATTTTTGGTATTTAATTTCTAGGAGGCAGAAAACCTTCTTTTTCTTGTTTTTAATGTTTCAGGAGCTACAGGGACCCAAATAAGAAAAGGAAAATTGCACAGCTGGTTTTTCATCGGGAGAACAGCAGTGGGAAGAAGATCGAAGGGAGGAGAGCCACGAGGCCCAAAAGAGGGGGGCCCACGCGGCCAGATTCTTTGGCCGCGTGGGGCCCACCATCTGGAGCCTCGGGCACTTCCTCGCTTGGGGCTTTTTAACGAGGTCTCCGTCTCGCCCGAAAAGCAACGCCCTAATTTTTACGAGACTATCCGAGGTCGCGGCGGCGGCGAAACTCCTGATTCCCTCCGAGGGGGATCAGATCCTGCTGCTCCGGAGCTCCGGAGAAGGGGGAAATCATCGTCATCATCATCACCTCTCCTCCTTGGCGTGGGAGGAGGCCTCTACATCATCACCATCACCAAGACCAGCACCATCTCCATCATCATCTCCGTGATCCACTCTGTCCCCCTCGTAGTTTGAGAGTTGCTATACCCTAGATACTTGTCTTGTGCTACTATTCATGTTTGTGATTGAGTACTTGTCATTTTTTGGTGGTGAAGTTATATTTTCAGATTGTGTTGTACCACTTATGCCACTGAATATCACCATGTTTGCACGTTGTGAGTAGTTCCCGTATGTTCCTGAGGGCATAGGATGAATTGGCAATGATTTATATATGACATGTGTTGGTATTTTGTCTAGTGTTTATCTTTTTGTGTGATTCTATGATGGTGTTGTGCGAACGTCGACTGCACAACACTTCACCTATATGGGCTCATAGGAGAACACCGTAGTGTAATGGCGTGAGGGAGACTTGGGAGGACACGAAAGTCTGAGACCGAATCATTAAGTTACTTTACGGGGTATTAGTATCGGGGACCTAGAGCGTAATGCTATGGTGGGATTTTATATCTTAATAATTCTTGTGCTGTCATTTAATTGGCCACATGATCCATCATAAGGGTTTAGTCTATTTATTTAGCTGTACCTAATAATAGCTCCGTCCGAAGAAGATTAAAACTAGACAAGATATTCAACGTGTTGTTTAATAAATCTATATGCCTAGCAATATCCATGCCGCCCTCGGGAACGTTTTCCACATATAAGTTACACATCACTCGAGCTTGTCCTCTTACACATAGAGGATTGGGCTTTCTCTCTCTTTGAGAGCTTTTACTTGTTACCATTTACCTGCTGCATTGTTACTGTCTTGCAATTATACAATCGAAAATACCAAAAACATTTGCATCTTTTATTGTCTATTTATCATTTCTAATAACCAATACCTTCAACTCCTCGTGGGTTCGACAACCTTTTCTATTCGAAAGGTACTACAATTGATCTCCTGCACTTGGGAGTCATCAGTCAGGGAGCTCTTAGAGCGGTTTATTTTTGTTTTACAAAAAAGATGGTTTATTTTTTCTTCACATGGAGTGGTTTGGAGCCGTACACAGTGGGGTGACGTAACTGGTGACGCACAACTAGTGATGCAAACACAACTATGTTGACGTGGGAGCATATGTTTTCTCTACTGAGCAAGGATAACTCATTAGTTATCAAATAGTTTATGTTTTAAAAAAAGCAACCAATGGCGAGCCTATATGGTAATTAACTGTTGATACGTTCCTACCCTCCAGAGTTTGAGCCTCCACACTTGCAATTTCTGGTTGATCACACCCCTCTCCCTAATATGGAGCCAAGGACTTTCTCCCCTTTTGAAACCATGGTGTTAAGAAAAAAATCACATACCTGCTGGTTTATCTGAGATGGGGGCCTAAAGATATTTGAAGGGCTAAAGAACTCATTTTGACTCTAACACAACACAAGACCAACCAACACCTCTGCATTTTTCATTTTGCTTTCACCATTGTTATTTTTTTGTCCCTCTCATCTCCGATGAGAAATTAATAAGCAACATGAGCTAGGGTGACACATGAAGTGAGATAGAGGAGGTGAAAGGGAAAAAAACATCGAATGGATGGTTGTTGTAAACACGTAGTGATGCATAACCGGTGATGCAAATCAGTTTGCACAACGAAGATGCGATGACGTGGAGGCACATTAAATACTTGGAAGATATATATTCTCCATTGGACAACGGGGGAAGTCGGGACTCGTTAATATACAATAGTATTTATTATGAGACAAAAAAGGCTCAAGCCTAGCCTAGATGGTAAGTACTCATCATCACGTTCCTAGCACCTAGAGTTCGAATTTCCATGCTTGTAATTTCTGGTTAAAATCTTCCAGTATTTGCATAACCATGAAATTTCTTCCTCCTCATTTTTATTTTTGACAAAAGGGTGGTTTACTTTTTTCTTCATATCGAGTGGTTTGGAGCTGTAAATAGTGGGATGATGTAACTAGGGACACACGAGTTAAAGGGAATCTATTGTCCTTCTAGAGGGACCTGAACATGTTTGAATCCAGAGTTTGACCTCTGGTCAAGTCTTCACGACAACTCAACACTACCACAATCTGAGATCACCAGCCCTTAGTGTAGTCAATAGTTGTCCAAGGGAATACATGTCAAAAATAGTGGTGACTTTTCTTTTCGAGTCAGAAAGGTAAAAGTTTCTAGAGTTGCTTGCGACCTTGATGGATTTACCGTCAACACCTGCAAGGGATTCATCTTAGCACCAAGTGAATCCATAAAATTCTCATTTGTTTTAAAGCCGACTTCTCTTGAGTTAAGATCCAACGAGATCATGAGCTAGCTATGACTACTGACATCTTTGCCTATGACTGCAAATGTTCTCTCTCTACGTTGAAGCAGTGCTGAAAGTCTTACTCTAGATCCATCCATTGAAAAATATTGGTAATATTTTTTAAAAATGTTTCCTTATTTGTTCTAGTATTTGTTTGTTGTGCCCTGTACTTTTTGTCAGTGAGCTCTCAGGATGGTTTATTTTTTGTTTTACACAAAATGATGGTTTGTTTTTTGCTTCATCAAGTGGTTTGGAGCTGTAAACAGCAGGGGTGAGTAGCTGGTGACACACGACTGGTGACGCAAACATAATAGTGGTGACGTGGGCGGGTATATTTCTGCAGCAAATTATGAGTTGGTGTTTCCTGTTGTGCAAATGGGACCATGGTTTTATGAATGGATAACCATCCATAACCCAAGTAAGCAACATGTGTCCATGCATCGGGTACTGAATTCCAAGGAAATCATTGGCCACTGAAAACAGAAAACGATTCATGCAGACACAATTTCTCAAGAAGATATTCAGAAATTGTCTTGACATAGACTAGATAGGGTTTCTCATTAGGTGTTGCAGCAATTACTGGGCCTATGCCTGTCCTTTGCGGAGCGCTTTAGTACTTGATCCCAATGTTTTCTGTCCTTCCTTTGAATCGATACATGTATGTGGTCAAGCATGGTTCTGATTAGAAACAATCTCTCTGGCTTGGGTGGCTGCCTCTTCGAGCACATGGTACCTGTCAATCTATTGCCTTTATAGATGGACCTGGACCTGTTTGGAAGCTATAATTTAACCTCGGGCCCAATCTTCACGTCAAGTCAACACTACCCAAATTTGAGATCACCAGCCCTTTGTGCAGTAAACAGTTGTCCGGGAAATACATGTAAAAAATAGTGGTGACCTTCCTCTTCGAGTCACAAAGGTAAAAGTTTTGGAGTTTATTGTGGTATGGATGGAATTACGGTGAACAACATCAAGGGATTCAGCTTAGCACCAAGTGAATCAATAAAATTGCTGATTTCTTTTAAGCTGACTTCTCTCCTAGTAAGGTCAAGCGAGATCTCGAGCTAGCTATGACCATTGGATCTTTGTAACCCCTATAACTGCAATGTTCCTCTCTATATGCTGAAGCAGTGCAAAAATTCTTACTTTAGGCCTCTTTGTTGGAAAGCATTGATACTCTTTTTCAGAGTTGTGTCCTTGTTTGTTCTAGCATTTGTTCGGTGTGCCCCATATTGTTTGTCAGTGAGCTCTTAGAGTAGTTTATTTTTGTTTTACATAAAAGGATGTTTTATTTTTTCTTCATATGGAGTAGTTTGGAGCTGTACACAATGGGGTGACATAACTTGTGATGCACGACTGGTGATGCAAACACAACTGCGGTGACGTGGGCGGATATGTTTTCTCTAGTGAGCAAGGAGAACTCATTAGTTATCAAATAGTTTTTGTTTTAAAAACGCGAGCCTGGATGGTAATTAAGTGTTGATATGTTCCTTCCCACCAGAGTTCGAGCCTCTATGCTCGCAATTTCTGGTTGATCACACCCCTCTCCCTAATATGATGCCGAGGATTTTTCTTCCCTTTTGAAATCATTTTCTGGTTTTATCCGTGATGTGGAGGGCTAAAGACTCATTTTGACTCTAAGACCATAGAATGTGTTTTCAACACAAGACCAGACAACACGTCTACACTTTTTAATTTGCTTTCCCCATTTATTATTACTATTTCTCCCTCTCATCTCGGGTGACAAATTAATAAGCAACATGAGCTAGGGTGACACATGGAGAGAGATAGAGGAGGTGAAAGGGAAGCAACCATCAAATGGATGTTAGTTGTAAACACGTGGTGACGCATAACCGGTGACGCAGATCTATTTGCACAACGAAGATGGGATGACATGGAGGCAAACTAAATACTTGGAAAATATATATTCTCCATTGGACGATGTGGGAAGTCGGGACTTTTTAATATAAAATAGTATTTATTATGAGCAAACATTGGATCAAGGCTAATCTGGATGTAAGTACTTGTCGTCACGTTCCTAGCCACCGGAGCAAGTTTCCATGCTCGTAATTTCTGGTTAATCTACCACTTTTTTCATAACCATGAAATTTCTTCCTCCTCGATGGATTTGTCTTGAACAACATCAAGGAATTCAGCTTAGCACCAAGTGAATCAATAAAATTGCTCATTTATTTTAGAGCTAACTTCTCCTCTGTTAAGGTCAAGCGAGATCTTGAGCTAGCTATGACTACTTGCATCTTTGTATTCAATATGACAGCAAGTGTTCCTCCCTATATGCTTAAGCAGTGCAGAAAGTGTTACAACATGCCTATCCACTAGAAAGCATTGGTACTCTTTTTATAACCGTGTCCTTGTTTGTTCTAGTTTATGTTTAGCGTGCCCTGTATCCTTTGTCAATGAGCTCTTAGAGTGGTTTATTTTTGTTTTACATAAAAGGGTGGCTTATTTTTTTCTTCACATGAAGTGGTTTGGAGCCGTACACAGTGGGGTGACGTAACTGTTGACGCACGACTGGTGATGCAAACACAATTGTGCTGACATGGGAGGATATGTTTTTTCTATTGAGCAAGGAGAAGTCATTGGTTATCAAATAGTTTTTGTTTTTGAAAAAGCGAACAAAGGCGAGCCCATATGGTAATTAAGTGTTGATACGTTCCTATCCACGAGAGTTCGATCCTCCATCTTGCAATTTCTGTTTGATCACACCCCTCTCCCTAATATGAAGCTGAGGAGTTTCTTCGCTTTTGAAAACATTTTTTTGGTTACAAGAAAAAAATCGCATAGTTGTTGCTTTATCCGCGATGGCGTCCTAAAGATATTTGAAGGTTAAAGACTCATTTTGACTATAAGACCATAAAATGTGTTTTCAACATAAGACCAGGCAACAACTCTGCATTTTTCATTTTGCTTTCCCCATTGTTATTTTTACTTTTTTGTCCCCTCATCTCCGGTGCAAAATTAATAAGAAATATGAGCTAGTGTGACACATGGAGCGAGATAGAGGAGGTGAAAGGGAAGCAAACAACGAATGGATGACAGCTGTAAACACGTGGCGACGCATAGCCGATGACGCAAATCTATTTGCACAACGAGGATGCAGTGACGTGGAGGCACATTAAATACTTGGAAGCTATATATTCTCCATTGAACGACGGGGGAAGTCAGAACTCGTTAATATACAATAGTATTTATTATGAGCAAAAATGGATCAAGCCAAGCGTGGATGGCTAATAACTACTTGTCGTCCCGTTCGTAGCCACCATAGTTCGAATTTCCATGCTTGTAATTTCTGGTTAAAATCTACCACTTTTTCATGATCATGAAATTTCTTCCTCCTCTTTTTTATTTTACACAAAAGGGTGGTTTATTTTTTTCTTCATATCGATTGGTTTGGAGCTGTAAATTGTGGGGGTGACTTAACTGGTGACACACGACTTAAAGGGAGTCTATTGTCCTTCTAGAGGAACCTGAACCTGTTTGAAGCTAGAGTTTGACCTCTGGTCCAATCTTCACGACAACTCAACACTACCCAGATATGAGGTCACAAACCTTTTTGTATTTAATATATAGTTGCCCAAGGAAATACATGTCAAAAATAGTGGTGACCTTCCTCTTTGAGTCAGAAAGAGCTAAAAGTTTCTGGAGTTGATTATGGTCTAGATAGACTTACTATGAACAACTGCAAAGGATTCAGCCTAGCCCAAGTGAATTAATACAATTTCTCATTTATTTTAAAGACTACTTCTCTTTAGTTATGGTACGGCAAGATCTTAAGCTAGCTATGACTATTGGCATCATTGTAATCACTATGACTGTAAATGTTCCTCTCTGTATGCTGAAGCAGTGTAGAAAGTCTTACTTCAGGTCCATCCACGGTAAAGCATTGGTACGGAACTGTCTCCTTGTTTGTTCTAGTCTTTGTCCGTTGTGCCATGTATTGTTTGTCAGTGAGCTCTCATGATGGATTATTTTTTTGTTTACACAAAATGATGGTTTTTTCTTGCTTCGTAGTGAGTGGGTTTGGACCTGTAAATAGCAGGGTGACCTAACATGTGACGCAAACACAACTGTGTTGATGTGGGCGTGTGTGTTTTCTTCATTGAGCAAGGGGAATTCTATTCTCACAAGTGGCCTAGAATTATGATCTCACAAATAATGAGTGGTGTTTCTTTTTGTGCAAAAGATCATAAATTTCCGAATGGATAACCGTCCATACCCAAGCCAGCAACATGTGTCCGTGTAGCTGGTGCTAAACTTCGACGAAATCATTGGTCAGTGCAAAACGGTGAATGATGCATGCGTACACTGTTTCTAAAGCAGGTCTCTAGAAATTGCCTTGAAAGAGACTAGATATGGTTTCTCTTTAGGCGTTGCATCAGTTACTAAGGCCTATGTCGGTCCTTTGCCGAGAGCTTTACTTGGTCCCATTGTTTTTTGTCCTTCGAATCAGTGCATGTGGTCGAGCATGGTTTTGAGAAACAATGTTCCCGACTTGGAGTGGCTGCCTCTTCGTCCACATGGTGGACGACAATCTATTGCCCTACTAGAGGGAAATGAACTTGTTTTGAAGATAGAGTTCAACCTTGGGTCCAATCTTCACGACAACTCAACGCTATCCGAATATGAGATCACCAGCCCTTTGTGCAGTCAACAGTTTTACAAGGAAATACATGCAAAAAACTTCCTCTTCGAGTCACTAAGGCAAAAGTTTCTGGACATGATTGTGGTACGGATGGATTTTACCGTGAACAACTACAAGGGATTTAGTTTAGCACCAAGTAAATCGATAAAATATCTCATATCTTTTAAAGTCGACTTCTCTTCAGTTAAGGTCTGATGGCGTGGATCACACGTTCGCTGGGAACCCCAAAAGGAAGGTATGATGTAGCGTAGCAGCAATTTTCCCTTGATTTCAAAACCAAGGTTATCAATCCAGTAGGACTTGGAGAAGGCTCCAACAAGGTGTCTCCCTCCCTGATGCTAGGAGGTTAACGCGGACCTGCACACAGTTACAAACAAACTACTTTGCCGCAACGAAACAGAGAGGTTGTCAATCTCTCCGGCTTGCAGAACACAAAGGATTAAATGTATGTTTGTAAAATAATATGAGAGCAAAAATGACCAGCGAGCAAATGACTAGGTAAAGCTATGAAACGGTTGTAAACAATATAGGAAAATAGGACCAGGGTCCATAGTTCACTAGTGGTGTCTCTCCGAAAGATAAACATGTTGGGTAAACAACTTACAACTGGGCAATTGACAAAGCATGGGCACATAACAATACTATCATGACACAAAGTTCACCGTTTTATTTAATATGGGCATTACGTCAAAATACATAGACCGTTATCCAACTGCATCTATGACTAATAATCCACCCCGGGATCGCTATCCAGCATGTCACCTGAAAGTATTAAGTTGCAAGCAACAGATAATTGCAATAAGCATGGTACGTAATGTAAGCAATGGTTACAACATATAGCAATAAACACCGCTGTTTTATCCCTAGTTGCAACAACACATCTCAAGTCTTAATCGTTTCTGTCAACTCGAGCTCAGACAAGAGAGGCATGAACCCACTATCTAGTATAAATACTCCCTCTAAAGATACTAGTAATTACTTCGGCCAAAGAATACACAAGCATCGGAGAGCATGCAAGATCATAAATAAAACATATCATAGATAAACTGAACAATAATTTCATGACTCCATAATTCATCGGATCCCAGCAAACACAACACATAGCATTACAAATAGATGATCTTGATCATGTTAGACAGCTCACAAGATCTAAACAATGGAGTACAATGAGGAGAGACAACCATCTAGCTACTACCATGGACCTGTAGTCCCGTGGTGGACTACTTACGCATCACTCCGGAGGCAGGCATGGTGGTGTAGATGTCTCCGGTGACGATCTCCCCCTCCGGCAGGGTGCCGGGAAGAGCTTCAGAACTCTCCCGATTTAGGGTTGGCGATGGCGGCGGCCTCGGATGTATTTTTGGATTTCTGATCGGGTACCGAGGGTTTTGGGGGAGGAAGGCAATTTATAGGCGAAAGGGCGACGCAGGAAGCTTCTCGAGGCGCCCAGGTGGCCCCAGGGGCCGTCAAGGGGTTGACCGCGGCTGGGTGGCGTCTGGGGCCTATGGGGCCCCTGCAGGTCTGCTCCTGGCGCAGTCTTTGTTTCCATATAAAAATAATTCACGTAAATTTACAGTTGATTCCGAGAAAGTTCCGCGACTAGCTTTTCTGAAACAAAAGACAACAGAAAACAGGAACTGATACTGGGCATCTTGTTAATAGGTTAGTTCCATAAAATGTGCCAAAATGATATAAAAACATGTGGCAATGATATAAAATAAGTATGGAACACCAAAAATTATAGATACGTTTGAGACGTATCAAGGTCTAGCGAGATCTTGAGCTAGCTATGACTACTGACACTTTTTGTAATCCCTATGAATGCAAATGTTCCTCTTTGTATACTAAAGTAGTGAAAAAGTCTTACTTCGGATCAATGTACTGGAAAGCATTGATAGTCCTTTTTGGAAATGTGTCATTTATTCTTTGTCGGCAAGCTCTCATGATGGTATATTTTTGTTTTACACGAAGGATGTTTTTTTTGCTTCATATCTAGGGTGACGTAAATGCTGACATGCGGCTGATGACGCAAACACAATAGTGGTGTGACATGGCCGATATGCTTTCTCCGTTAAGCGAGGAAACTCATTAATTTAAAATAGTTTTTGTTCTAAACAAATGTGAACAAGGCTAGCCCGACAGGTAAGAAAGTGTTGATACATTCCTACCCACCAGAGTTCGAGCCTCCGTGCTTGCAATTTTTGGTTGATCGCACACATCTCCGTAATATGAATCTGCGAGTTTCTTCCTCTTTTGACAACATTTAAAAAAAATACATATATATGTTGCTTTATCTGCGAAATGTAGCCTAAATCATTTGAAGGGCTAAAGAGTCATTTTACTAAGACCATAGAATGTGTTTTCAACACAAGAGCAGCCAACACCTTTGCAATTTTCAATTTCTCTCCCCATTTTTTTTTTGTCCCTCTCATCTCCCCTCTCCACCCCGTCCCCTCCTTTTTATTTCTTTTTTCTTTTCATTCATTTTCCGTCGATTCCCATGTCCACCACAGCAGTAAAGCCTCCCCCGCCGCTTGCCCTCTTCGCCATGACCAGCCGCCGCCGCCGCCGCTCTTCGCCGGCGGCGACTTCCATTCTCTTCGCCCCCCTACGCTCCGTCTCCTCCCCTGCTCGGTAAGTTACCCGTTAACTCCCCTGCTCGCCCCCCTTTGCTCTCTTGCCTTCTGCCACCCCGAAGCGAACAAGGAACTGCTGTTTGCCCCTCACTCGCTGATGCTCTCGAGTCCCAGGCTGGTCCATGCTCATGCCGCTGGAGATTACTAAGATTTTTTTGTGTTCTTGTGACTTTTTTTGGGGCTTTTATTTCGATGCTTTAGTGTTCGGTAGCGCTCTGCCTTTTTGACGAACAACCGCGGCGAGTTCTTGATTTTTTGGGTTTCTCGCAGGGGTTCTTTGTCTGCTCTGTGCTGCTTGTTCCTGGCCTTCGCCCTGTCCGTCTCCGCGGCGGCGGCGGCGGATTCCGTGGAGGACGGTCGCTGCCTCGGCTTCCGGGATGTGTGTGCAGACGGGAGTTCATTCTGCTTCTCGTCCTCGGCGGTTCAGACCCTGCTCGCGAGTGACGATAAAGGCGTCAAGGAGCCCGATTTGGGGGTGTCCAGGGACTGGGGACCGTCCCGGCCAATGTGCTTTCCGATGTCCGGCGGAGGCACGGTAACCTGCTCGTCTGTGGATGCGAGGATCACCGGGGCGCCTGGTGTCATGGGGCAAGGGGGCAAGGATGTTGCCCGATATGATGCGGGGTCGTGCCAGGCGCCGCTGGTGCCGGACAATTGGATGCAGGCGTCGCAAGGGATGCCACCGGAATTGGATGGCACAAGCACAACCACAGATGGCAACAACCCAAATGGCCTTTACAGTTCCTCGTCGATGAACGTGGAGATAAATCCACCGGTGTTGGACTGGGGCAGGAGCAACCTGTATGCAGCCTCTATGGCCTCCTTGACCGTGGTGAATCTGAACAATGACAGCGTCTTGCGTGTCTATGAGCCATTCAGCACTGATCCTCAGTTCTATGTGTATGGCTATGAGGATCTGGTACTGCAGCCTGGGGAAAACGCATCAGTCACCTTCATTTTCCTGCCCAAGTTGCTGGGCTCTTCGTCAGCACATTTGGTTTTGCAGACTAATTTTGGTGGATTCATCATACAAGCCAAGGGCGTGGCCGTCAGGTCGCCCTATCAGATATTGCCCCTGACCAGGATGGATGTTGTGTTGGGTGGACACCTGGAGAAGAATTTGTCGATCTACAACCCTTATGATGATTCTCTCTATGTTGAGGAAGTGGCTGTTTGGATGTCTTCATTTGAAAGCACAAAACAATCTTCTCATGTAGTTTGTCAGTCCGGTCCCTCAAACGAGGCAGTGGAGCTAACTTCTTTGAGCAGCAACTGGCATACAGCAAGCAGTACTGAATTTGGACGGCCAATGTTCCACATTAGGCCTAGTGAGCAATGGGAGGTGCTTCCTTCAAAAAGCAGCACTGTCGTAGAGTTGAAATTGCAACCTAATTCAGAAGGCAAGGTGTTTGGTGCAATCTACATGAAACTGCGCAACTACACAACTGATACAATGGATATTGTTGTTATACCTATTGAGCTCGAGGTGCACACAAGAACCTTCTATGATTCCACCAGCTTAGTTTCTGTCACGTTTGAGCGTATATCATCTTGTGCTACAAATGGGTCAATATATTCCCTTTCTTTACGGAATGATGCCACAGAGTTGCTAAGGGTTGTAAGTGTAGCTGTGGATAACAGGGATCGCCTGATGTTCTTTCAGGTGAAGTACCTGAATGGATTGATACTCTTCCCTGATACTGTAACAGATATAGCTTTGATAAGATATACTGCTTCAGTTCCAGAGGATATTTCATTTGACAACTGCAATATAGTGGTCGAAACAAACAGCTCTCTTGGTAGTTCAATTGTCATACCCTGCCAAGATATAATGCGTGCATCTATTCATTATACAGCTAGTGTTGTTGTTGCTGAATCTGATGAGCCAGCTGTTGGATCATTTTCTGAAGAGATCTCTGCTAACTCAAGGTCAGGATCTTTGGACAGCATCATAGAAACAGAAGGTCTGGATAACATGAAGGTAATTTAGAACCTTGTATTCTTTTGGTTGTTCTTAAGGGTTGTTCTCTTAGCTGGACTAGGAATTGCCTTTAAGCACTCAATGCTTACAAACTGATCTATGAACCCAGTAATGAATAACGATACCACCTTGTCATGTGTTACCCTGTTCATTAGTTTCGTTCAGCCCGTTATCTCTATAATCTGTCTTTAACCAGGCAGGGTTTATCTCATGTTGGCTGTAAATTCATATTGGTATGTTAACCTTACTGTTTTCTGTTGCATGCTGTTATCTCATTAAAGAAAAATACTCGAAGGCCTTATTGTAGAGCAAAGCAGGCACATGATGCAGTCTTGCTCCCAGTATATATTTTATGGTAGTTAGAGTACTGATCTATTATTTCACCGTCAAAGATATTAGAGCTATTTGATGTGGATGTGTCAGGCTAGTGCTGATCAAACAGTTGTTAACTCTTCCTAGTACCACTATTCCCACCCTCGTTTCTCAATTTTGTTGTTCTTCCTAGTACCAATATTCCCACCCTCGTTTCTCAATTTTGTTGTTTTCTTGCATATAAATTATAAAACGCTAAATTCTTTGCCTCAAGTGTCTTCCAACTGTATTTGTTTTTTCATATTCTCATGCATTTTTGTAACATAATTTGCAGCCACCAATCAGGAGAGCAGTCAGAGCTGATGATATGGTGCTTAGGAATTGGAGATCTCATGGCACAATGACTGGGAATTCTGTTCTCACAAATCATGAGCTGGTGTTTCCTGTTGTGCAAATTGGATCACAGTTTTCCGAATGGATAACTGTCCATAACCCAAGCCAGCAACATGTCTCCATGCAGCTGGTGCTGAACTCTGAAGAAATCATTGGCCAGTGCAAAACAGTAAACGATGCATGCGAACACACTTTCTCAAGCAGATCTCCGGAAATTGACTCGACAGAGACTAGATATGGTTTCTCATTAGGCGTTGCAGCAATTACTGAGGCCTATCTCGGTCCTTCGGCAAGCGCTTTACTTGGTCCCATTGTTTTCCGTCCTTCGAATCGGTGCATATGGTCTAGCATGGTTTTGATTAGAAACAATCTTTCTGGCTTGGAGTGGCTGCCTCTTCGAGCAAATGGTGGTTGGCAATCTATTGCCCTTCTAGAGGGACCTGAACCTGTTTGGAAGTTAGAGTTTAACCTTGGGTCCGATCTTCACGACAACTCAACAGTATCCAAATCTGAGATCACCAGCCCTTTGTGCAGTCAACAGTTGTCCAAGGAAATACATGTCAAAAATAGTGGTGACCTTCCTCTTCGAGTCACTAAGGTTAAAGTTTCTGGAGTTGATTGTGGTCTGGATGGATTTACCGCGAACAACTGCAAGGGATTCAGCTTAGCACCTAGTGAATCAATAAAGTTGCTCATTTCTTTTAAAGCCGACTTCTCTTCAGTTAAGGTTCAGCGAGATCTTGAGCTAGCTATGACTACTGGCATCTTTGTTATCCCGATGACTGCAAATGTTCCTCTCTGTATGCTGAAGCAGTGCAGAAAGTCTTACTTCAGATCCATCCACTGGAAAACATTGATACTCTTTTTCGGAACTGTGTCTCTGTTTATTGTAGTCTTTGTTCGTTATGCCCCGTATTCTTTGTCTGTGAGCTCTAAAGATTACTATGTCAAGATTGACGAGGGGAAAGATACCAATACCATTACTAAGACTGTTAAGCCCTCTCTTCTTCAGGGTAGCAACAAAACTACCAGGTAAAAATTTGATCAATATCGTCTTTTGCACATTTTCTTAGTTTCACACGATTTAAGTTTGACCGATTATGCCTTGTGCACAGGTCGATGAGGGAACACAGAAAAACTGAAGCTCTTCCTGAGAAATGTCCTCCTAGTACTCTTGATAGACCCCAAAAGAAAGATGACAAGAGCAGTCCAGATAAACAACCAAATACAACTACAGCTATATCTGTGTCCCCAGCTAATCCTGTGGAAGACAAGGTATCGATCGAAGCTACACAAACTAGTGGGAATCTTACTATAAGAGTTGCTCGAGACAAAGGGAGGAGAAGGAAGAGAAAAGTTGGTGGTGCAGGACTGGCAGCAAAATTTGAGGTTTCTAGCAGCCACAGTGGCAATTCAACACCATCCTCCCCATTATCACCAAGTTTAACCCCTAAACAAGGTTGGTCCTTTTCTGGGGCACCATCAGAACTGAAGCACAAAAGTAAACCCGAGAGTAGACTTGATGCCGAGGCAAGGTCACCATCAACTGGGTATAACAAAGAGAAGAATGGTTGGTCGCGAACTGCCAAGGAGCAGCCACCTGCACCTTCGACAACATCTCTAAACCCATTGACCTCATCCACTGGACTGAACACAGCATGGACCTCACCATTACTGGCTGCATCATCCCCAATTGCTCCGCATGCTCGTGCTCCTGGCTCCAACCTGATGAAAGATAGGGCTGTTAAGAGAGATGAGGGCGTCACTGCACTGAAGAAAGAGTTCACCTATGACATATGGGGCAATAATTTCTCTGGACATCTTCTGGGCAAAGCAAAGGAGGTCATGCCATATAAGCTGTTTGATGCTTCTGAAGGGGCCTCCCACAGTTTCTTTGTAAGGGAGCCCCAGGCCCTCATGATGAAGCAACCATCTGCACCACCCGACTCGCATGGCCATGGCCGCGGATCGCAGCCATCATCTGATGTAGCATCTGGTTATGGAATAAATTAAGAAGTTGAAAGTTGAACCATCGGACCCTCGTGTTTCTCGTCTGCATCTTGCATTCCTGTGCTCAGCCTTTCTACTAACCTCGCATACTACAATTTTACTTTTGCGAATGCTAACCATAGTATCATAATACCATATCCGTAGCTCCAGCAGTTCAAAAAAAAAAAACCGTTGCTCCATAAGCTTAAACTAATTCGGACAAAAGAAAATGGATAGCAGAACAAAAACTGAAGTCCTTCACCACTGACAGTTTTTGTTGAATCATGTAATGAAATTAATCCAACATATATCATCCAGCTGAAAGTCTGGAACCTCTAAACTTTTAGAAGTTAAATTGCCCATTGTCCTTTGTTTTCTGGAAAATATACCTATATATCAAAGCAGACCCACTACTGTAGCAGTGCTACAGTAAGCGCTTCTACAGTACCCGTATGTACTGTAGCGCCTTTTTTTTTCTTCCTATTTTTTCCCAGAAAAATCCTTCCCAAAAATCATTTTGACGAAAACATATACACGAAATATATGCGCGTCGCCAAGTAGGTTTCATTCCAGTGACCGGTTTCGAGTTTTGTCGACTCTAGCTCCTTAATTTTGTATCCAGGTTCGCAAAAACATTTGGCGCATTCTGCCAAATTCGTCGCACTCAGTCGTCCGTTTGAATTTCGCTCTCACGAGTAGATGTATATCGCCCTACCAAACAACTTCCATGTTCTAACCTTTTTATTTCGACGGACATATAGATGTACCGCTTTTTCCCAGTTAAGTCCTTACGTTTTCCAAAAATTGTTAATCGGTCCTCTGGAATAAAACATTTTTGCAGAAAAGTCCCCGTGTCCCATTTTTTTGCAGAAAAATCCTCACGCTTTCCAAAAAATGTGAGCTGGCCTCCTGGAATAAAACATTTTCCCAGCAAAGCCCCCGCGTTTTCCCCAAATTGCAAATCGTTCCTCCGGTACAATCGAACAATTTTTTCCCTCCTAATATATTTTTCCCCTTATAGTTTAAACCTATTTTCTACCCCGCACTTCTTTTCACTAACATTATCTATTTTCCGGTCATGCGTGACCAGTCCCTCACCCTTATGAACAGGTTTTTCTTTTCTTTTTGGCTTCTAATAGATTTCTCTCCGTCTTAATTTTCCCCTATTGTTTATTTTTCCACGTTTCTTCTTACGAACATTGCGCACAAATAGTGACTTCAAAATTATTTCTTTCTTTCGGTCAACATTGGATAAAACTAAGTAAATCTCTTTTCTCGCAATACGCAAAAGGCAGGATAGATAGACTTTGTATATAGATAGACAATTGGCATTTATGATTTAGAGCGCTTTCAACTTTCTGCCATATACCTCCACTATATGTTTTGTTTGGTTATAACACCACATAATTTCATGTGTGCTTACTGCTTAGTGCAATGGTTGTTCTTTAAATGTATAGATGTATTTTTCTGACCTCTGCCTTGCCACGTCTATCATTGTGTGCGATTGTCCGTATATTTTTCTGACGATATTCTTACGTGGAGAGGACCTACTAATGAGCATGTGAATTTCAACTTTGGGCATATTTTTACAATTATTGCAGCAGTTCTATTCAGAAAGTGCAGTTGTTCTCACAATACATTCATGTTGCTTCTTTTGCATAAGAAAAGCAGAGTGTATCTAGCTGATTTAGAGATTCAGCCATAAGATCCTTCATTTTTTGATCTCCTCTGGGTGAGGTCACGTTCATTTGAATTTTTATCTTCCACCGCCACCAAATACATCAACGGAGCAACATTAGAAGAACATCACGGATGTAGACATTAAGCTGCAGTACTCCTGCCACTTGATGTTGCCCTTTTAGTATTTGGTTCTCCTTTTATAATAAGGAAGTTATCTGTAGCAGTTTTACCATCCAGAACTATATTTTATATTTTATCTTCCTGTAATGTGCCACTATATATGAGGTACTTCTACATGTATCATTTTTAATAATGCAACCACATTTATCTATGTAATCCTATGTATACATTCCATCCCTGCATGTATTACTACCCAAGCATAGAAACACTCCATACTAAGGAAACCAATTGCAAGAAAAAATTACATCGATGCATCTAATACCACTACACAAAGCAATGCAACGGGCGCGGCGGTGTCGCCGCGCGAAATTTTCCTAGTATTATGCAAGATCTGGCTGCAGTTTTGCTTGGTCGGGATTGTGATCCAGAGAAAAAGTGAAATCATTCCAGTGCCCTGAGAAAACTTGATCTGCCATTCTAACAGGTTGGTTCTGATCTAAAGCTGAAGATACTAAAGGTGATGTCTCACTTTACTGCCATAAAATCGAAGACACGAGGGACTGGACGGGTATGCCTGTCTATGGAGGTGATTGATGTTAAATAATGCTCACTTTGTGCAACACACGCAGGTTAGGCAGAAAGTTCAAAGGACATTTTCTTCTGATGCAAATTCTTCTTGTAACCCTGTTTTGTTTGTGCCAACTATTCACTGGTACGGAAATTCGTCCTCCCAGAAAAGAAGGATGGTACTTTTTTTTTTTGCGGGTAAGAAGGATGGTACTTCGTGAAGGACATCCTAACATACCTTTCTTATGTTGAAATCAATACAGTAGTTCCAGTGGTTGATTTACTTGCAGTTGCAGGGGCTGAAACTTAACGTCAGAAAACAGAGCAAGGATGGGAAAAAACAGTAGCAGGTAGCATCAAAAGAAGCTGTTTTCTTACTATGCGGCACTATACTATATATAACAAAAGCCAGTTATTTAAAAAAAATACACACATCATCCAGCACGCTAAAACGGTTTATTCGATGCACCGGGCTGATCACTGGTCCATCAGGAGTTGACGTGACCAGCAGCATCACTTCGCTCGCGATATTTCCTGCCTGTCACTTCGAGTGGAAGAGTGATAATCTGCAGCATGGAAGATTCATACCATGAATGCCATTTCCATCTTTTTTTACATGCCATTTCATACTGGACTTGGCTTGTGACATGGAGGAAGGCTTGAAGGTATATGGATGGTGCTTTGTGGCAAGAACTCACCCGAGCCTGAGAGATGTATCGGAGCTGTCCTCGGTGTCGACGGGAGGGTGGGGATACGATGTGTTGGTGACAGATTCAGATGACTGCCCTTCCTCGTACACCACCGGCGAATCAGCAGCGACCTGCATCTCCATCTTGGACGCCTGCAACTTCAGATCGTCAGCCAATCAAAACAAACTGCACATGTATGGAGATAACATGCAGAAGACGGAATGTTCTTTCAGGGACTCACTTGCTCCTTTAGCCTTGTATTTTCCTCTATCAGTTGCACCCTCTGTTCAAGAACACATGCAAGGGGAGCACCACATGTTAGCGAAATAAAAATCGAATCCTGAAAGCTCCAGCTAGAATTTCTCTGAAACAAATATTTGGGTTCTGGATACACGGGGCACTTGCCTTCCTCTCAAGCGCGCTGATCTCGTCCATGGTCTTTTTGCTCTGCAGTATGGAAATTGTTAATGTGTGCAACACACGACAAACGAAGAGCATCGCTCCATCCGACAGATAGCTTCTTCATGTTGTCACGCGTACCTTGGTTTTCAGCACGGAGACGAGCCCGGACTCGAGGCTCTTCTCGAGAGTCTGAAGCTGCTGGACGTTCAGGCTCTGCAGCTCCTCTCCTCTCATCTGCCTGCATGAATGGGATGGCAAATGGTCAAACTACAGTAACATTCGAATTAGTTCTGGAAGTATGCGTGCATTTGGTAAACTTGTTGGTCTAATGGAATTTGGGTGAACTTGTTGGTCTAATGGAATTTGTTACTGATGTAATGGTACAATCTTACCGGAGCCAAAGACTTGCTTCTGCAAGTTCCTCCCTTAGTCTTACACAGTTGTTGTCTTCCTGCCATATGACAGAACAAAATCACTTACATGCATAGTAATTCTATATGAAGGTAGTGGTGCTGCATATGTGTAATGTTTTGGCTTACACGCAAGTCCAGCTGAGATGGCTCGTCTGCTCTCTGAAGTGTCTTGGAATGTGAGTTATACCGATCAATAATCTGGTTCATGCTTGAGTAACAGAGGTAGGAAACACAAATTAATCAGAGCGTACGATGTGAAGGTTGGTGTTCTCCCCAACGTTGTTTGTGCAGATGCCACTACCAGAAATACAGAGATACCATCTGCTCCGGACCCACCAAAGCAAGCAGAATATTTGTTCTACTGGTCCTTTTTCGTTATTCGACCAACCAATACATGTTAGCAGATTTTCTGTTTAAAATATAACGTGATGGAAGTATGTTTATGAAGATTCTATCTGTAATATTTTTAAAATGCATCCTTTTTCATACTACCGGTTCAAATTCACACATTCTAAAACGACTTGCAGAAAAACTTAGGGAATACCATTTTAGATCAGATTTTCTGTTTAAAATATAACGTGATGGAAGTATGTTTATGAAGATTCTATCTGTAACATTTTTAAAATGCATCCTTTTTCATACTACCGGTTCAAATTCACACATTCTAAAACGACTTGCAGAAAAACTTAGGGAATACCATTTTAGATTTTCCTGAAGCCTGAGATATATTTGTTCTTCTGGACTGTTAACCGAGTGGACACGAGGAAGAAGTATGTAGTGATACCAGGTCAACAGGTAGGTGCTACCGTGCTATCAATAAGTATGATTGAACTAGTATTAAAACTTCATAATTTTATTTTATTTTACAAAAAATGAAAAGATCAACCCTATATACATCTGCAGTGTCACAAAATTTGCAATATAAATTAAATCCACAACTCAGAAACAAAAAAAATGGTAAAATCTCACTGTGAATAAAAAGAACAAATAGGTCCGGGAAGATCGCTCATTATGAATATATAGCGTACACGCTTTGGTTAGCAAGGAACATCCAAAAAATATCATTAACCAAATCAAGCTATAGATATTCGGGTGATATGCTCGAAGAGAATGAATATGTTCAGGAAACGCCACACAAGACTAGTGCAATAAATATTGTCATGTGTTTCCAATCACATGTGGCGTATGCTTCGATTTCAAGGATCAAAGATAAATATTGTCATGCACGTATAGATCAACCATTTGAAGATTCTAATTGGAGAAAAAGAATTGACGTCTGGTGCTTTGAAAGGAGAGAGGTGCATGCAAGATTCTTATTTCTATTTCTACCATGGAAAGAGAAAGATCTGCACCGAGTTGGACCAGCAAAGAAGTTACGTGATTTATTCTCCTTAAGCAATGTTGGATGGGGTCCACCTCCAGCGTACATATCAAGGGGCAAGTGCAATACGTACGTTAATTATAGGAGAAATAGGTCGGTTGTTTTTATTTCCTTTGGAGCCTCAATACGTGTGGGTGCGGCTAGCATGTTGGTCGAACCAAGTTTGGGTCGGCTATATAAGGTTAGGGCGTGCGTTATGTAAAATTAGGTGATGTTTTCAGATTAAAGTTATGTCGTGAGGTTCACCCAGGATGGGGATCCGAGATCGAGTTGCTGGTTTTGATTGCTGATTCTTTGAATCTGTGTTTGCGTATCATGGAGTAGATCCAATCTGCTCAACGATCAAAGTTATCGTTTGTTGTTTCTTGGTTCGCCGTGAAAGATCGGGTCTAAAACCCCTTTGGATCACGTTGATCCTTATCATCTTGGTATCAGATTCGTCGGGTTTCTCACGGCGATTTCGTTCCGAGAATTATCTGCTGTTTGTTGCGCTGGAGATATTGCTGCCGGAGGCTACTGCGCCAAGATACCGGTTCTGGAGATTGGAAGATTGAGATCGTCGACACGCTGTTGCCGATCTGTCCGGGTGTGAAGGTTTTGGATTTCCTGCCGCCGCCACGATATCTGTCCGTGTGGTGTTAGGTCTCTCTGCCGCAGGCCCGCAGCCCACTAGCGATCGATCGGATAGATCGTGTAGAGTTCTACACGTACTGGGGAGTATTCCTTGATCTGGCTCTGATACCACATGATAAGGATCAACCACGTCGATCCTAGAGTTTTGTCCGATCTTTCACAGCTAATAATTCTCCCAATTACACGATGAACGCAAGCCTGGAGAAGGGGAACGAATCCAGCAAGCAACGTGATGAAGATCACCACGCCTCCAACCAAAGTACGACAATCCTTGATGAACACAAGAACCTCCACAGCAATCTTTATTACAAACTGATAAACGGCATCGCCGTCCCCGGAGGGATGCTTCACCAAGAAACACACGCCACACAAGATGATAAGGGGTGGCCCGATCTTCTCGATGAACTCTCACGATAACTTGATAGATAACTAGTGCTTCACTGACAACTCTCCTGGATGAACCCTGATGCCAATGCAACAGCCCTCAATCCCTTTGGATATTCTCAACTACACACTCTTGCACACGCAATCAATGATCCTTGTTGGTAAGTACATCCTATTCACTTTGGAACGGTGAGATACCTTTTCTTTGCTGGTTCGAGTGAGTTGTGAGAGTTACACCATATACATACTGCCATATATTTATATATACTAACAATGGTTGATCCTTTCATGGAGAAACCATTACCATCTTTTTCTTGTTGCAGTGATACATTCTACTCCTACGTGTTTCTTTTCTCCCCCCGTAACCCTCCTGCGCCGCCTCCGCGCGGCGGCGGGAGGGCCTCCCCTCCTCCCCCCAGCGACCTCCACCGTCTTCTCCTCCTCCCTCACCGTCGCCAAGGGGCGTGACTGGGCGCAGCCCAGTTGTTGCCGGCGGCGGCGGGGCATTTTCTCGCCCTTCCGCCCATGGGAACCGGCGCAGATGGAATCCTATGGGCCGGGGTGTGGCGCGCCCGCCGGCGTCACGGCGCTGCTGCCTCTTGGTGGCGGTGCGGCGGCTGGTGTGAAGGTCTCCTCCAGGCAGATCGGCATCGCGGCATGGTGACCTCTCCCTTCAGATCCCGGCCATCTTGGTTGGCAGATCTTGGAGGTGAGGAGGGCGGCCGGTGCAAGCCGGGCTCAGGCCGACGACTGCGGCACCCGTGGGTGTCGTTGCCTTGCTGAAGGAGTCGTCGCCGCGAATCACCCACCTCTGCACATAGTTCCAGGGGAAACCCTAGATCCGGATCTCCAGATCGGACGATGACAGCACCCTATGGTGTGCCCTCTTGGGGGGTCGTTTTGGAACTCGGGAAGCCCGGAGGGGTCTACTGGTGGAGCGGCGTATCATTCTCCGCATCGACAATGGTGACTCGGCAGCATGGTGCAGTGGGGTCTCGGCGTGGATGCGTGCGTTTGGACGAGGGCAGGGAGGTGGTGCTGTTTGGCGTCATGGCGACGTCGCCGGCTGGCCTTGCATGGTCATGACGTTGATCTTTGCCTGAAGATGGGATCGAGGAAGACGGCGGAAGCGACTTCTGTAGCGCGCGCATGCGGTGCGCGTTGAGGGTCTGCTGGACCGGTACTCCGGTTGTAGATGATGCGTGTAGGTGGGAGGTCAAGGCATGCGGCTCTGATCATAGCCACCCCCATCATAGTTGTAGCGACTTATTGTTGCCGAGCGGCTGACTTCGGTTTGATCAATGTTGTAACTTGTAAGCTTTGTTGAATAATTGCGGATGGCTGTGTGCATCATCACTTTGATGCAGAGGCCGGGGACCCGCACCCTCTTATCTAAAATAGGAAACGCCACACAATTGGGGCGATCTTTCATTATCAATATATAGCACACAAGCCTTGGTCAGTAAGGAACATCAATATCATCAGCTGAATCAATCTACAGATATTCAGGTGATATGCTTGATACATGTCGATACAAAATATACTCTATATAAGGAATAATTTAACAGATAATACCACATCCAAAATTTTGTTGTGAGTAGTAAAATGAGCTACTATTCAAAACATGATTTATCGCATGTATACTATTCTCTCTTATTCGTCAACTTAGAAATGTTGAAACATATCAAATCTTATTCGTAAACTTTGGCATGATGTCGCTCGATCTCCCTCGTGATCTTGCGTGGGTTCCCGTGGAAGGGACGCAAAGACGTGCACGGAGGACACTGCCTTGTGGCGTGGGACCAGGTATGTATGCCCAGAGAGTTTGGGGGTCTAGGCATACTGAACCTGAGGAAGATGAATGTGGCCCTTAGAGCCATGTGGCTGTGGCTGGAGCGTACAGACCCCGACAAACCTTGGCAGGAGTTTAACATCCAATTCCCGAGGATGATCAGACAGGTGTTCGAGACGGCTACACGCTCGGTGGTGGGCGATGGGGCGACGACACTTTTCTGGACGGACAAATGGCTACCCAAGGGACGTATCCGGGATCTCGCTCCTCACCTGTTTGCTGCGGTCCCTCGGAGGGCGACGAGGGTCCGGCGAGTCCGAGAGGGGCTTGCGGGAGGTTGGCTCGAGGATATCTCGCCAGACCTCTCGGCTCAGGCTTTGGTGGAGCTTTTTGCCATCGCTGACAGGCTCACAGGAATGGAGCTTACGCCGGGGAGGGCGGATTCCTTCCAGTGGCTGTGGGATGCGAGGGGGACCTACACCTCCCACCCGTGCTATGCATCACTCTTCATGGGGTCGGTGGCCATGGCTGGAGCCACACAGATTTGGCGTTCCAAGGCACCGTCCAAATGCAAATTCTTCCCGTGGTTGGCTCTGCGGAAGCATTGCTGGACAGCGGATCGCCTGGCGCGCCGGGGGCTCCCTCGCCCTGCTGTTTGCTCCCAATGTGACCAGCACGAGGAGTCCATCGACCACCTTCTGGTGGGATGTGTCTTTGCCCAAGAGGTGTGGACAAGCTGCTGTAGGGGCTGGGACTACTGCAGCTGGATCCCAAGACCCGGAGAATCTCTCGAGGAGTGGATCACCACGAGGACGACGCCTAGGAGAGACGCTCGGGACCTTAGGACGGCGGTAGCCTTCATGTCGTGGACCCTCTAGAAATACCGTAATGACATAGTCGGCGCGTCATAGTCTTCAACGGCGCGTCTGTGCGAGGCCGCGTTGTAATCTCAGCCGCTTGGCCCTTCTTCTATGAAAAATGATGTGCCTTCCAGGGCATATCCTTGAAAAAATCATGGATGTTCACCATGATATGAGATGTACACTTAGAAAAAATTACGCAAAAATATCAGCACACATGTCTTAAATAAAAGAGTGAACCTTGTGAGCAGCATACCATGAATTAATCGCTCTAACGGAAATTACATCAAGCAAATTGGCTATCTACGACACCATCCGTTTAGACATTGCAATCGAGGTTTAGTCAAAGTCAAACTTTATAAGATTTGATCAAATATATAAGAAAAATATCAACATGTACAATATAAATTTGATATTATTAGAATCATCATAAACTATATTTACATATTATATATATTTGATATTATAGATGTTTAAAGTTTTATATATACTTGGTCAAACTCTTCAAAGTTTGTCTTTGAAAAAACTAAGAACGCGAAGTAAATAAAAACGAAGGGAGTAGTTCAATGGTTTCCTCCATTTCTCATAACTTGCCTATTTCAACTAATGCACACATATTTAGACAATTGTTTCTGAAGTAAATAGTGTTTCATAGAAGAAAAAACAGATTCATTTGGCATTTCCAATTTGGCTGACGCTTACACAATCATGAGGAAACTACGTGGAACAAGTGGCCATAGTAACACGTGTCCTCAGCAGAGCGTTCACAGTAACACATGTTCTCATGTATGATCGCCATATAGAACTTTTAATGGCTTGTGATGTGTATGGTAGGTGCAGGACTTTGGACCACACTACTAAGGTCCACGACGTGAAAATGATGTTGGTTCAAAAGTGACAAATATAACAAAATGGAGGTTGTTTGTCTTTAGTGAATCAGATTCTAAACATCTATGCTACATGTTACGCAGCTACTTGTACTAGTAAAAAAAGGCCTAGATTAGGCGGTGCTCTTGTGAAGAGTATAGAAAGTCGACCACAAAAGTCCAAAACCGAGATGGGTGTAAATTTGTAGCTGTTTCAGGATAGATTAGGAAAAAACGACATGTCAGTAAATGACACCTTTCTAAGGCAGTCATAGGAAAATACATGTCATCAACTAACCTAGAAGAGTGAACATATTGGCTCGCCAGGGCTGTTCGAACCCATAGTACATAGGTGGCCAAACCCACCATCCTTTTCTCCTCTCGCTCTCTTGCATGCCCCCCCCCCCCCCCCCCCCTCTCTCGAAGTTACAACACCTCCCGATCGACTCGGGTGGCTGTGCATCCAACTCAGTGGTTCATGGCGACCAAAGTTAACGATGATGACTCTGCCTTTCACAGAGGCCACGACCTCGTCCCTGGCCCTAAGCCACCTCCTGCCAACACCGTTATCAGATGGTATCCCCTAGTGCTACTAGCCTTTTGACGATAAACCTGCTAGTTATTGTGAACCCGCCACCGAGCAGCGGATAACTAAAACCTATGGTTTGGATGATCTTAAACAATACCTAGGGTTTTGGATTAAACTTCTTTTCTATACTTAGGGTTTGGTTGATTAAACTTTCTTACACTTATGCTACTGTTCACTATACTATCGTTTGTTATGATATTGCTTAATGATTAAACTTGCCATTGTATATTTACTTGAACTAAGATTCTTCTCTACTTGTGTGTGTGTGAGTGTGCACGCACATGTAAGTGTATCTAGTGCCCTCTATGTGGGTTTTGCATGGTAGATGACAAATGGTTAAGGGACTAATCTGATTGCGAGAATTAATACATAGGAGATTAGTCCATAGAGGTGATTGGTTGAACCACGATAAAGTTGAACCCTTGAACTACAATGAAGATGATGTGAAACGAGAAAAATGAGGATTTATGGAAGATGAAGATGAAGCCTTAAGAAATTGAAGGAATTGACCCCTCCAGAAGTGCAGATATTGCGGACGAAAAATTGAGAATTCATGGAAAATGAAGCCCAAGATATGAAGAAGTGGACTACAACTCCAAACCGCGAAGACCAAGGGTAAGTGTTTCAGTTTTATACTTTTGAGTCATAGGAGAAAATCGTACTATTAATAGGGGTCAGATCTCTGAGGACGGAAGTGAAGATTGATTACGTGCTCAGTTAGACTCATATTCTAAAACACGAATCCGTTGGAAATCTTTTACACATCAGTTGTGAAATACGAAGAACTGCTTTGAACATGAGGTAGAACTGGGTGTGGGCTTCGTAGAACCTATGTTGAGAAACATGAGGTAGAATTGGTTGCTGGCTTCACTAGAACCCATGTTGGGCCCAGCTCTCCAGTGTGTGAAAATTGATGCCTCTTGGAGTTGATGCTTCATGCTTGATACTGAAGCATCATCGTTTGGCGCCTCTTGTGCGTAGAGAACTTTGTGAAGATAGAGTTTATATGACCATACTGAACTTCAGAAAAAAGCAGATATCTCTGTACCCACTACATTTAGTTCATTGTTAATGTTGATATTATTGCACTGTTCATGTTTTTTTGCTTCAGATACTATGTTTACTCGGCTTTGCCGCCTCTCAAGCTTCAGTTTATCAGTTCACTTGATCTGATATGCTACTTTCTGAAGCATCTGTCTTAACTTAGAAGTTATTTGTTGCTTCAACTATCTGTTTTGCCTTAAGATCCAAGTATTATTTCTTTCGCATAAACTAGCTTCAAGCTTCCTAAGTTTTAAATTATTATTGCAATTTTTATAAACTCCTATTCTTCCCATCTAGTAGTATATTTTGATCCTTCAATTGGTATCAAAGTAAGGTCTCTCCTTACCACTGGTTTAACCACCAAGATAGTAAAATATGTATCTCCAATAGGCTCCTTAGCACAAGAACTTGTCCCATACAATCAAACTAAGAAGACAAGTCATGGGAATACAAAACTAATCCATTTCCAGAAGTTACTTTACATATGGTTTTCGTACAAAAGTTTC
Source organism: Poa pratensis (assembly GCA_947311845.1). NCBI lineage: Eukaryota > Viridiplantae > Streptophyta > Magnoliopsida > Poales > Poaceae > Poa > Poa pratensis. The sequence continues at coordinate 15,341,707 of CAMZMU010000054.1, forward strand.
GTGAAAACATGAATTTTTTTATGGCCTGTGTAGAAAAGACAAATTTCGGTGGTCTAAAACAAATTTTCACGAAACATTTATTTTTCTTTTTTCCTAGGCCACAAAAAATGTCATTTTTTAACGAAACTTTTGTACGAACATAAAATATGTGGATTATATTCGAAATTTTTGTTTGGAATTTTTTGACATTTTAAAAATATTTTACATAAAGGGTGCATCTACACCTACGACCCGAAACACCGTGCCCAAAGTGAAGGCTTCTCCGCTGCCTATAAAAGGGGACACCGACTATAAAGGATAAGTGATTGAGAATTTAATGGCGAGTTAGAACCTATAGCCAAGATTACTCCCTGATAGTATCTGTTGTATTAGCAACTCCACATTTTAACATAGTAACCTTTTTGAAGGCATTGTAACCACACTATTATCGTTCGAAGGCAATATTCAGGTAACCTTTATTTATCTTTTGTGTACTATAGGGTCATCCTTGACATTTTCGAGTTAGCAGGATGATGCCGAGGGTGCCACCCATGAAAGGTTGTGAGTAGGTTGTGAGTATAATACCTTGACATGTTAGTGGAAAACCATGTGGTCCAAGTGGAGTAATGTGGTGCGATTTGTTTTTGGTTGATGTTTGTTGAGCTAGCTTGTTTTTGTACAACGCACTGTAAAACTTCAAAATAAATATGGCTGCTTGCATCAATTGATGTAGACACCGTACCTGCATTAACTTCTTTTCAAAAAGAAAGAAGTAAATAAGTGTTTTTCTCTGGGGTTTTTGCGGGGAAATGTGAAATCTGGATTAGTTCAAAATAGGAACAATTTGGAGCAGACAATCTGTTATTTTTTGTGTCAAATATGTGTATAGGCTACAGTTGTACTTGGATTACGGTAAGGTTAGGTGTTGGAGTCGAACACTTGTAACGTGGGCCTAATATATAATATATAAAGGCACCGGTGGTAGCCAAAAGAGGCTAGACGAAAAGCTAGGTTAGACATAAGATCTAAACGAAGACAGACGGCGCACGTGGCAGGGGCGGCCGGACCGGTGTGGCGTGTGTGATCTGATGTGTCTGTACACCGTGGCAGGCTTGTTGGTGTTACTATGTGATTACTACATGGGGAGGAGCGCCTATAAGCATGCCCCGCAGATGTAGAAGTTATCGCTGAACTGCGTTACCAAACGTCGTCTCTCCCTCTACTTTCTGCAATGATCTATTGCGTTTATTTACAACACAATCTGCACGATTATCACTAGTTGCACAACAGCTAGCTATCCAGTAAGACTAAACATCTGATAAGTGTCTTTTACTGCAGGTCTTCTGATATTGTTTAATCGAATTGAGCTTGATAATATCATTACATATATAATTGATGAAACTTTCTAATACTGGGATTAATTCTGGTGCGCAACCCTACGTGTAAGGAGGAAATTTTGGACTAATACTGGAGTGAATTTTGATGCGTAATGCTGCCTTCAGGATACTTCTTCTATTTTTAATTATTCTGTATATTAGGTTTGGTCAAAACTAAACTTTGTAAAGTTTGACTAATCATATAGAAAAAATATACAAGATTAAATCAACATTATTAGAACCATCATGAAATATACTTCATATCGTATGCATATAATACTGCAAATGTTGATATTTTTTCCTATATGATTAATGAAGCTTTACAAAATTTAACTTTGAGCAAATATAGAGAGTAATTTTGAAGGGAGGGGTAGAACCAATAGTACGGAGGCTTTGCACGGGTCATATTTGACTGGATGGCCATTTTTGTCCAAGAGTCCTTACCATTAGTTCTACACGGATACATATGTAGCTTTATGAAGCCATGCATCCTGACAAGTCATGTCATGCACAGCCAACTCATGTCAGTGATATACAGAGTCCACTACTTGCCATGAAAAGACCAGACTTGCAAGCATATCTCTTGAGCATTTCTGTGAAGAAAACACGAAGTAAAGTCTTCCACTTCTCGTTCCATGCACAAGCATTTCCCTAGAACTACTCCCTCCGTTCCCAAATATAAGATGTTTTAGGTTTTGTGCACATTCATATGAACACAAGTGTATCTAGACACATTTCATGTGTATGTTCACTCACATTAGTGTGTATGTGGACAACATGTGTAACACCTAAAACATCTTATATTTAGGAACGAAGGGAGTATGATATCAGTAGCATACTAGCATTCCTTTAAGAATGCAGCAGCTCAATTCCCCAGTTTACATATGTTCCATATATTCGTATGATGTTGGAATAATTGATTCTCGAAAAAAAATGTCGGAATAATTGCAATATTCCGCATCTTATCAATAAGATTTGCATAAAGGCCATAAGTTTTTCCACATGTTCATCGCGGCGAAGTATATGCTCTTTGTACGTGTTCATATTGCATGCATGGGATTAGTTTACAACAGTAAAGATATTTGTTGCTTATAACCTTTATGCTATAAACAGTTTGGAAAGTAGTTTCCTATAGCTTGCAGATACAGTAAAGATGCATTCGCTAACAGTATTTCCCATATATATGCATTGGCTAACAGTATTTCCTATACTCATCAACGAGATGAAGTAATTTGAACTTTGCCACAAACGCATGTTTCCATCCTCTTCCAAACTATACTAAAGGGTAGTTAGCTTCGTTTGTGTCCCCCCAAATCACATTTCATGGTCAAGCTGGTCTTCCTTTGTATAAAGTTTACAGAAACTGTATTAATCCAGCATTTTATTATTCCAAGGTATTTAACTGCAACTAACTTATACACCGCCCCTTCCCCCCTCAATTTATTTCAAAGTAAAAAGTAGGGCTTATTTTGGATATATAGTCTAGTTAAGCTTGAAATTTTTAATTTTTGTAAATATTCGTGTGGGACTTTGGGGAAGGTTTGGTGTAGATTTTGTTTGATTTGTCATATAATGTCATAATACCTTCATCTATTTATTATATAAGTATACTGTGTAGTAACACGAAGTAGATAGTGGTAGTGTGAATGTCCAAAACAAGCCCCAGTGGTAATTCTTTGATTTTCTTGTTAGAACTAGTAATAGTAATACATGGTCAAGTTGGTGATGAATTTTCAAACAAGATCATGAAAATATTGATATTCAAGGGAAAGTCTGGTAAGCTGCGAACGGAAGCTTTTCATTGCCCCTTGTGGCGCATACAACCTAAAAACTCTTTACATATAGCAGAAATAAAGCTTACATCTTACATGTAGTGCGAGACTACGAGTTTGTATTAATTTCGAGCTTAAATGTGTAGTAGGACTTTGTATTAATTTCTGAGGTCTGTCATGAAATAGACAATAATTCTAGAACACCAGCAACATGGCAAGAAAAAATAGGTCGCGAAGAGAGTTGCGACTCCAATCATATTTTAGAAATAAAAAGTTGGTCGCGCCATTGAGACATTCAGCTCCAACCCTGATTTTTGTTCTATATAAACGACATAGCGTTTTTAAAGAAGACAAGACATTGTTTATTTTACTGGTTAGCTACACAGCCAAGAGAGATCCTCCCTGTTTGTGTGGTCTCTTCCACATGTCATAACAGGTGAACAGTAGATAAATTTATCAATATAAACATCAAATCAATAAAGCAAATAATTAATTAAGCATTAAAGCACATGCTTTGACTGTGATTCATGGTTATAGGCACGGAGAAAGACCTCCAGAAAAAAGGGCACGGAGAACAGGAGTGGAGTATGAAAAAGATTAAGAACTCTAAAACATATATGTGGTACCAAAACACCGATCTGTTCTGACTTGGTAAATAGAAAACGAACGAGTAGTTATCACATCAAATACTAATCCGTGAACGCAAACGGTTGGAATAAGCTGAGTAGAGCAAAAACTCTCGATCTCAAGAACTCAAAAATTTAAAACTTAAAATAATAAATTGATGGAATCAGTTAACAAGCCAAATCTAAGCAATAAATAGTAACAAATCAATCAGAGCGTGCATTCAGAAACAAAGATGATCTACCCGGAAATCAATCCCAAGCGTGGTAGTAGCCCCAAGAATATAAACAATCAAAAACCAGCTGATGGAGGACAAATCATCAATCCATAGGTAGACAAACACACATATATACCTGGAGCTGGCGAACTGGAAGAGCTTGCCGGTGGCAGAGAAGACGGCGAGGCCGACCTCGGCGTCGCAGAGGATGGAGAGCTCCTCCGCCTTCTTGAACAGGCCCCTTCGGCGCTTGGAGAAGGTGACCTGCCTCGCGGCCAGGTTTTCGATCCTCCGTATCGCAATCCTCTCCCTCTTGCCCGCCATCGACCCCTCCCCTCTCTTCTTCTCCCTCGCACCACCACCACCACCACCGGTCCAACGCTAGCTGCGACAAGAAGAAGAGGAGGAAGAAGAAGAAGTAGAGACAACCCTAGCTAGGTGCGAGCGAGAGAAACACCAAGGGGCCGTGGAGGAGGGAGGCGGAGACGCTTACAGGTGTAGCAGTAGATCTGCGGGCCGGCGGGCGGCGGGGGAGCTTTTCTTTTTCCTCTTTGCGCAAAGGACCAGGGACGGGAGCGAGCAACCAGGCTGCTAGCCTACTACTTATGGAAGAAATGCAGAGATCGAAAGCAGTGCACGGTAGAGACGATGCAGGGAGAGAGGTACAAGCTAGCTAGCTGTCGCCAGTGAGGCATAGGAGCACAGGCACCAGGCAAGGCGCAGTGACTTGAAGTGTCTGCCACGAGCTGGTCAGGAAGTGACCGGCCCCCAACCCCACCACCGGTCACCTCCATCAGGTCTCCTCGATTCTCGTCTCACCTCGCTGCCTTTGAAGTTTGAACGGATGAAAGGCATTCTACTGTAGCTACGAGCCGATCCTTTTAAACTCTCAGCTGGGGATACTGTTTTGGGGTGTTTTCCTCGGTAGGGCGGAGGGAACAGGAGCACCGGACGGCCGGACCGGTGGAAGAAGGATGGATGATGCCAACTGCTTGCTTTGCGAGGAGGACGGCCGGATCGATGAGTGTACAACGGTACAACGTACCTAGGCGTACCACTGGCGAGCCGCGCGTAAATTAGGGCATGTTTGGTTCGTGTAGCAAAATGGGTGAGCTCATAAAATTAGTAGAAATTGGTAGACCGATGCAAAATGTAATCTTCATTGTTTGGTTATCCGTATTTTACATCGCACGAACCTTAAAGTAGCCTTTGTCATGTCCTTGAAGAAACGTCTGAATTGCCTTTTTCCTCTCATGCAACCTCTCATGCATGTAGCGCAGAACACGAGACATGTAAGGTGTCACAGAATTTTGCATTGACATCGCATACCACATGCAACACGCCGTCACAACCAAACGCCATGCATGCAAATCTATCAATTTCCACCTACTTTTCTACGAGATCTCACTTTTACATGGTGTTTGGTTTCAACATCACGGGCGACAGGCTCTGGATGGGCCGGCACTAGGGATGAAAAAGGTTGCATCAGTGACTGTGGGTAACCAAACAAGCCCTTAGATTGTCTCAACAGACACCATGTCAGGCCACGCCAAAATGAGCCTGGTTTGGAGTGTTGCCCCCAGGGGTGGCTAAAAAGGAATAGAACAGGCGTCACTGACGCCCCTAAATGCTAATCCTAATCCCCGTCCTCGGGCGTGAGCTCGTCCCAATCGACACTCTTGTAGCCGTCGTCGTCGTCGAGGTAGACGACCATGGAGTAGGAGGTAGCATGGGAGGAGTTGCAGACGTCCCGATACACTACGCATGAGGCGGCAGCGCTGCCACCGCTGGAGGAGGAGGCCTATTGCGTTGTGAGCTCCATGCTCTTCATGAAGCTCAACAAGTCCTCCTCAATCTCGGTGGCTGACGCCACCAGAGACCAGCTCATGTCGGGGAATTCGCCGTCGTGGGCGTCGTCGTGAAGCGGCGACAGCATCGGATAGCCCACGGGCACGACCTCTAGATTCTCATTCACCTCCTGCTTCGGCCAATTAAGGTAGAGGCGGCCATTTGCGGTGGGCAACGCCGTGCCGGGAAGTCGCGGATCACCGGACCATCTCGTGGCGTGCCGTGATCCCACTCATCGCGATAACGATGCCACCGTCGCCTCCCCTAAGCGGTGACGAGCGCCGCTCCTCCTTCACCGTGTGGCAGGCATTGCCACCGATGTTGTCGCCTCCACGTCGAGCCGTTGGTATCAGCCGCAGTAGAGTGGCGCTCCTGGAGCGGCAAGCTAGCGGGAAGCACAACAAGAAATATGTCAACTTGTGACCTTCTGACAGTGACCTTAAAAATATTAGTCATAGATCTATGACCATTTTGAACTAATTGGTCACGAGCTGTTTAGGAGGGTCCAAACACGAAAACATAACGGCCATTTTGGTTAGAAAGGTCATAGTTTCCTTACACGAAATGGTCATAATGCAGTCAACTGTGGTTTACCAACTTACTTTTAATCGATTACGACCAATATAAATGGTCATACTCGCTAATTTGTGATGGGTTGAAATAACGGGGCGGCCACCTCAGCAGTTTGCTTATGTGTCGGCTCCATGTGTCAATTTGGGCCGACGTGGTATCACAATGTAAATTGCATAAGTAAAGAGGTCGGGTATAAAAATAACCGAGGCACGCGGAGACGATGATGTATTCCCGAGTTCGTCCTTTTTAGGGGAGTACGTCTCGTTGGAGGGGTGTGAGTTTCAAACTCAAGACGCCACAAATGGTCTCACCCTATTCTCCGATGAACCTTGCCCAAAATCTCGATTCACCTTCCACTATCGGAATCCTTCAAGGCGGAATCCGGAGCCTTTACAACAATCTTGAGGCACAACCCACAAAAGGATTGAGAGCTCCCAAGTGACCACAAAAGGTCCCAACTAGCCACGAAAGGCCTTGACCACAAAAGGTCTAAAGAACACCGTCTAGGGTCCAACGACCCAAGAGTAACAAGCTCACGAACTTTTACTTCCACGAATCTTCGTGGAGAGAGCAAACCGATGCACAAAATCAAAGGCAAGAACACAAGAAGTGCTCAAGTGCTTCACTCCCAAATCCCACCAAAAGCAACTAATGCTTATGGGGGAGAAGAGAGGAAGAACAAAGAAGAACTCAACAAATGGAACTCCAAGATCTAGATCCAAAGGGTTCCCCTCACTTAGAGGAGAGATGGATTGGTGGAAATGTAGATCTAGATCTCCTCTCTTTTCCCTCAAAAAGGCGCAAGAATCATTGCAGGGATTGAGAGAACTCAAAACTTTGGAGGTCAACAATGGAGGAGGAGAGAGAGCACCAAAACTTGGGAACCATTGGGGAAGAAGACCCCTTAAATAGGTCCCCATCAAATCCAACCGTTGGGGGACAGTTTTTCCTGCGCGGGCCGGAAGTTCCGGTACTTACCCCGGAACTTCCGCCCCTTCCGGACCTCCAAAAAATGGCTAAGTCCCTTAACTTTTCAGTACTGGACTTGGGCCGGAACTTCACCAGGAACTTCGGGCCGGAATTTCCGGCCCCTAAACCGGAACTTCCGCCCCTTCAGAAAACTACAGAAACATCAATACGAAAACGGCAATATCTTGAGCATCTGAACTCCGTTTTTGATGATCTTGGGATAGTTGTAATCACAACGAAGAGCTCTATAAGATCATGCAAAGAAACATCATAGTTTAACAAGGGAGGATAAAACCAAATGTAGAAAGGTAAACCTTCTCTAAAAAAGAACAACCGGTAAATCCTCCAACATCAAAAACTCAACAAGATATTCATATGAAATCCGTTTTTGATGAACTAGAGCTTGGTATGGAGATGAACACAAGCTCTAAATCCTCACATGGATAAAAGCCAAATAAGAACCAAGAAAGATGATATGCCAAGTATGCAAAGGTTTAAGCTCTCCACAAAGATGCGATCAAGTTACTCACTTGAGAGCCCCTCTTGATAGTACGGTAACCCGGTCTCCGAACTAACAACATGAGACCGGTAAAATAGAAACCCTATCAAGATCATACCTTTACCTTGCGCATTCCACTTGAGTTAGATGATGACGATCTTGACTCTCTCAAGTTGGAACACCTTTCTTGATCATGCTTGCTAGCACATGCTTGATGAAGACTTCTCCAAATACTCCATTATGGGAGAGACTCGCTTAGATCCGTCTTCATGTATCCATTGCAAGCTTCAATCAAATGATATCTTCCGAGATGGATCATATTGAACTTGCACTTCATAATCTTCTCAAAGTGTTGATCAATTTTGACATCATTATTTGCACATTGACTTGATCAACCTTGCACTTCATCTTCTTCTTGATGATATATGTGATGGCTTGGAGATAAACATGAATGTTCGCTCAATCTTCTTTTCCAAGCCACACTTTACCATGAAAGCTTCCAGAGTCCAACACATGAACTCCAACCTTTTCTAGAGTCCAACACATGAACTCCAACCTTTTCTAGAGTCCAACACATGAACTCCAATCTTTTACTATGGACAAGATCTACAAGAATATCTCAATGCAAACATTAGTCCATAAGGATTGTCATTAATTACCAAAACCACGCATGGGGCAACATGCACTAGTACAGAACGACACATCGGAAACGGGCCAAAAACCCCATCGGAAACCGAAAAAGGGTCCATGTCCCCGACCCCATGACTGATGTGAAGGCCCTCATCGGTAACGGAGGCGAAAAACCGTCGCTGATGAGGCATCGGTTTGGCAACGGTGGTGCACATACCTCCGTTTCTGATGTGTCGGAACATCAGAAACGGAAATTCTGTTTCTGCTCGTTTGCATTGAGGTTTATTCATAAGCCTAGAGCAGGAATAGATTTTCCACTGGACATTTAAAATTTCACAGCAGAAGCTCAAAAATGTTAACAAATTCATTCATAAGGTATAACAAATGTCACCGATACATTGCATCACAAGACAACCAATTACTTATCTTCATTGTCATGCCTCTCTAAATCTATCATTGACATGTCTAGCTAAATCTATCTATGTCATGCCTCACTAAACTTATCCTTGTCATTTCTAACTTAATTTATCTTCATGACTTGCTGTTACATATGCCTTACAACTTTGCCAAGTTCATGAATTCAATCTTCTTCTTGGACGGTGTCGCCGAAATATAATCAACTCGCCGCTTTGTCCCCGACCTTGTATTTAGCTCATTTAAATGAGCTTAACGGATCAGCACCATGCTCTGCACATAGTGCAATAAGCGAGTGCTGATGTACTGAAGGTGCCTCTTTTGTAAAGTGGTCACTGCAATGCAAAGAGAGAATGTATGACTCCATGTTAGCTCACTATACATCTAGCATAAAGGACATACAACACAAAAGGATGCATAAGACAGAATAACAAACTTATAAATCCATTGCATAGTTGTTGTGTACCAACAATTATGCCAGACGACAAGCGCACCTTGGCTAAGGACCCGGCTTTTTATACAGTGTCACCGAAATGTACATCTGTTTTGCAAAGGAGTTAAGTCAGCCATGAGTTTCATATACTACCGATTTGTGCTAGTTCTGTTCTTTTCGAGCGACACTACAAACGGATCGGAGGGAGTCATGTTTTAACTGGTCCTATGGAATAAAACCTAAACAGAACAATGGCAACAACCCTAGTTCGTCGGCACGACGGCCGGTCACAAATATGTATTACCTTTGGATCTGGCGACGGGAGTACGTAGTCGTCCTCGTCGTCCTCGGATCGACACACCATGCGCCCACCACCTACAGATCAGTCGACGAGATCTGCCCGGGTGGAGCAAAGAACGGGTACGCGCTGCCATGGTCGGAGGAGAGGAAGATGCGCGCCGACACGGTCGGAGGGAGGGAGATGCGTGCCGCCACGGTCGGAGGAGAGGAAGATGCGCGCCGCCATGGTCGGAGGGAGGGAGATGCGCGCCGCCACGGTCGGAGGAGAGGAAGATGCGCGCCGCCACGGTCGGAGGGAGGGAGATGCGCGCCGCCACGGTCGGAGGGAGGGTGATGCGCGCCGCCACGGTGGAGCTAAGATCTGGTGCTGCGTGGAGGCGCCGCCACACTTTGAGAGTGAGGCTGAGAGTGAGAGCGATAGAGTTTAGGGCTGTGTGAAGGGCGCATTTATAGCAAAGTAGAACATCGGAAACGGAGGGGATAAACAACCGTTTCCTTTGATTTTTTCACTGACACACTGGGCTTATACTGATCTCTACTAGTTTTTTTAGAAACAGATATCTACTACTATGGAGAATTGAAGAACATAAAAATAAATAACTACTCCTCGGCCTCCGCCTTCTCCTGCTCGTATGCGAGGAGAGCCGCGTAGTCGTCCGTGTCATCGCGCGGCTCCTCGCCGACGATGTCATCGCCACCCGTGCGCCCCTCCCATATCTCATCGTCATCGTAGGCAGGATCGTCGCGCAGCTCCGGCGGAAGGAGAAGCAGCTCAACTCTTTCCGGCGGCATAGGCACCGCCGCGCGGTTGAGGTGCCAGCCACCGGGTAGCCGAACCTTTGACCATGGCACTGGCCTCCTATATTGCCAGTGTCGCTCCGCGACGGCCTGCCCGACAATGACGCGGTTCCATCCAGGCGACCGCGGACGAGCGTCTCTCCGTCGCGGCGAGCAGTTGCGGTCGCGGGCGCCCGAGGATCCCGCGTCCTCTTTCGGCGGCATAGGCACCCTCCTGTGGTTGACGCGCCAGCCACCGGGGAGGCTAACATTTGACCAGGGCACTGGCCTCCTATATTGCCAGTGCCTCTGCGCGACGGCCTCCGGCACGACGACGCGGTTCCAATTCAGCGAAAGCGGCAAACTGCTGCGGCGAATGCCCGAGGAGTTGCTAGGAGTATCCATGGCTGCGGCGAAGTGGCGTACTGAGATAGCTGGGAGATCGTGGGTTTCTAAGGAGTAGTGGGCGGCGGTGCCGCGGCGCCACTACGCCATAGCAGGTACTCCGCTCGCATCGAATTCCATGAAGATGGAACGTGTCCACATTGCACACGGACACACAAAAGTCTCCGTTGCCATAGAGGCACATATCGGAAACGGAGCCAGAATTATGACCGTTGCCAATACTATGGGTAACGGAGTTCATACTTTCTCCGTTACCTATGTTGACGGGCCAGCCGCGGCCCAGGTCAGGTTTGTGCGCACTGGCTGCACGGAAAGCGCGATTCTCCGTCGCCTAACGCCTGACGTTTCCATAGAGGGGTATCCGATGTGTCGTTCTGTACTAGTGATGCACTTTCAGCCGCGGCCTCCTGCTTAGCTACGACCAGATCTTGCCCCGGCTTCTCCCTCCCCCTGAACGTGGATGGAACTAACAGGAGCTGGAGCCCTCCATGGATCCGGTGTCTCCGACCTCCGCTCCAACACAAGGCTGAAGGAACCCGTGAGGATGCCCGCCAAGGTGTTCTGCATCACCACCAGGATTGCCCCCATGTGCAAAATGTGAAAACCAGGTGTTGTTTGATTCCCGTCCCCAAGATCGTGCTTCTAGGTTAATAGTATTTTAGAATTACTTGCTTGCTCCGAGCATTTCTTGCTGCAGTACCTGCCTGGTGATGTTTGTTTGCACTCACCTGCGAATTATTAGATGTTGAGAGTTCAATAGATTGTAAAGATAGTTGGATGATATTTTTGTCAGAGAGCCTTTAGTTGAATCTGGATTGGACTGCTATTATTATATAAGTGAGTGCACTTGATTTTTAAAATTAAATAGAATGGAAGTTAATTTTCAAAGAGTTAATTGGCTTCAAATAAACAAAGTTCACGATGATATTTCAGCTTACTGTTTTAACTTTATTTTCTGTATCCTGTGAATATTGTATAACTGATAAATGGTTCATATAATCACCAATCTGTTGCGGTGGTTATGGTTTTCTGAAACTCATGCATAATGACTTTAGTACCATCTGAAGCAATTGCATCGTGTACGCCTCACTTACACCTGGTGAATTCCTTTGTTAGTTTATTCTTTGACTGTTCATATAAACATGCTTCTTGATTTTTTCTTCTGTTTATAATTATTTTGTTGAACTGTTGGCAGAAATTGTCTTCGTCAAGACTATGAACATAACCAAAAGTGGCATTTCGAGGATATCCTCTTGTTTACAGGAGCTACAGGTTGAAGAAGTTAGAGGAAGCCTGAAGACGTTCCAGGCTATCAAAGAGGCTAGCTTCTATAATTGCTGACATTTTATTTGTAGAGTGTTATATTTGTGATTTTGTGGAATATTGTAAGGTTATCTCCCTGATCTTTCATGGTATGAAAGATTCGATATGTGAACTAGACTGGAATTTTTATCTCTTATCTATTCTGACGAGAATATTGTAATAAACTGATTTTGGCTGTTATTTTGAAGATTTCTCGTGTGTTTTCTCTCTACTTTGTGATTGGTATATTTGATACTAATACGATGAGAAAAATTAAATCCTGACGACTTTGACTCACTACCTAGATGACTCTGACAATTGGGGCCCATTTGAAACTGGATCTGATAAAAAGGTCGAAAAAGAAATAAATGGGCTACATAAAGGCCAACCCCAAAGAAAAGAAAAAGGTCAAAATATTTAATTTAGCCCATTAAGTCTCATTTGGTGTATGACCTTCTCATTTGGTCACAATTTTGCCACATAGGACTGGGCTGATTCTGGTGTATGACCTTCTCATTTGGTCACAATTTTGCCACATAGGATTGGCCACGTAGGATGTGACCTGTCCATGACTGAGAGCTCATGACCAAAAAATTTGGTCATAAGTTTATGACCCTCTAATTTGGTCATAGATTTTATGACCATTTGATGGCGTGTAGTTGACGGGAAAAATATTCTGCAGGAAGCTTAGTATCTTCCCCTGCTACGGCGCCAGAAAGCACTCTTGATGGCCCTTCACGTAGTTACCTGCGTGAAAAGTAAATGGGTTAGGTTGAGACTCCAAGTGCAGAGTGTGTAGTAAGTGGAAGACGTGTTTTCCCCACGAGGGTGACTCGAGGGTTTAATATCGAACTCTCGGGGAATCAGTAGTGAAGATTTATCTTTCCTATCCTTCTTTTGGTTACCTACAAAACAAAGTAAATGTTTTGGTCCTCAACCTCACCTAGTGGTTGTCAAGCACAAGGTGTGAGAATGATATCAAGATAATATGCAATGCAAACAAGAAATAAATATGCAATGGTGGTAAATAAATATGCAAGGATGGTGGTAGCAATGATAAATGATATTTTTGGGTTTTATATGATGAATGCAAGATGTAAAAGTGTTTTTGTATTTTCGGATTTTTAAATGGCAGAAAATGGAAAAGTGGTAAAAGTGGTTGGAAAGGTGTTTCTTATGATTAAAAATGGACCGGGGTTCATGGTTTCACAAATGCACTCTCTCTTTAATAAAGTGGTAGACAATGGAACACTAGAGTTGACATATGAGATTGCAACACAACAGTTTAATGACAAGTTATAATTATATGGGCATCACGTCCTAACATAGAGACCTTTTGGTTATTAGTCTCTCTTATACTCCACCAAGATGCGAACTAAATCATAACACCTCAGTAATTAAGATAACTCAGAGTATAGCAATAAGTATCATGACATGAAGTTAAAATAAGAACATGCTAGATCTAGTCATGGAGTAGTGGCAATGGTCACACCCACATCTCCGGTAGCATGGTATTTCTTTTTATCCCTAGTGAGGCAACAAAGTAAGGTAAAACACCCAAGTGGATCGCAGAACTTTCTCTCACGTTCACTGCACTAGCCACCCCCCGTTACTCCAACTAATGCACACGTTCCCCCTCACACGCTCTCATAAACATGCTTGATCATGACAAGTAAATAAGAACGGGGTACATAATATGCATCTACTTTCATAACTGAAACAAAACCATTGCAATCTCAAACATATATTAACTCATAAAAAGATCCACCACAAAGGTATTACATAGATGACCGTAATCATGTTCAGCAGCTCATACGGTACTAATTAGTGAAGCTCGAGAGAGAGATACATAAGTTACTTCCACAAACCCATAGTCCAGAGGTGGACTACTCCCTCTTCATCATGGAGACGGTGGAGAAGTCGTTGGAGAAGATGGAGACCACGCCGGCAGCGCCCCGCCGGAGTTTTCCCCCTCCAATCTGCAGCTCCAGGTCTCTGTTTCGGTGTTTCTGTGTTTCTGCGGCGCTCCTTCCAGAGAACGTCGGGGGACTATTTTTATAGGCGTTTTTAGGTCAAAACGGAGTCGGTGGAGGAAAGATCGACGGCAACGGAGCTCCGAGGCCCAAAAGGGGGGTCCCACGCGGCCAGGTACATGGGCCGCGTGGGCCCACCTATTTGGCCCTCGGGCCTCCGCTTGTTTGCTTCCTTCGCTCCCACACTTTGTTCCTTCCAAAAATGATGCTCGTAAATTTCAGGTCATTTGGACGTCGTTTGGGTCCCTGAAACATTAAAATAAAAATAGGGTTTTCTGCCTGCGCAGGGTTAATTCCATAAAAATAGGAAACATATCAAATATTCCCAAAATCATTATAAAACAGTGATATAACCCTTATATGATGCAAATATGACTGGAATATAAGTAAAATAATGCAAAGTTCATGTATGCATTTTACATGCATCAACATCCCCAAGCTTAACCTATACTCGTCCTCGAGTATGAAGGTGATAAAACTAACATGGACTTTGCAATTTAATACTATCAATGGATATCAAAGATGATTACTATTGCTACATAGAGTCAAATGATTCATTCTTAAAAGGAGTAGCAATATGCAAGATAGTTTATGAAGTGATATCAAGTATTCAATGCAAGGATGTTCAATGATAATTCACAAAGTGTAACATAAGAGAAAAGTACTATGGACCACATGTATGCATAATAATAAGTAAGAACATCCTACAATGGTCATAGAGTATTGATGAAAATCTGAATATAAAAGGTGGACACTTTGGAAAGATATATATAGTAGAGGTAAAGCATGAATAAATTTCATCTAACTTCTGAACTTCTCTACTTAAGTCAATGATTGTAATATGGTAATCCTTGGTGTCAAGCTCTCATTCCCCTATCATAGCATCTTGAATGATTAAGTTTAAAGTGAAAGCAATACGAGTAGTGTGCTTGACAAAGTACAGGTTGAAAGTCTCATGCCCCTTGAATACAAGTACCTACTCCATGTGTTACTCAACTTGGAAAACAAAGCAAGTTCAAGTTAAATATCATTGTAAGTAATAATAGTATCATTAAGAGCGTCAACTGGGGTACCTCTTGTCCCAGGATATGGAACAAGCCCATATCAAAATGACAAGACAAACAAACATAATGAACAATCTCAACACCCTTTTTATTTACCATTGGATAGCTTTTTATTGTAAGGTGTATCACAGAAGGTTCACCATAGCATGTAAGTAAATTTCCACCATGAATGATGCATGGCTTAGATTAGCGGCCCAGGCGTCTCTCTAACCATTTATACAAACTCATTTAAACTCACTTCATTTCCCATTTATTTCACCCATGGTAAGCATCCATAAACAAAAGTACATGATATCAACTAAATGAGATGAAGTGCAATGTTGAAAGCTTGCCATGTGACAGCACATATGAGCTAACTCTCAACCAAAGACATTTGTCAAGTCCACAACATCATAATTTTAATCACAATGGGTCATATTTTATTTATGCAATGAAAGTAAAGTGTGCATCAAGTTCGAGAGAGCTATATAACCAACTTTTCCCACAACAATTAACAACATAAGCATTTTCATTCAGAGGTATAGATAACACAAATATCATGATAAACATACTCGGAATAGCATAAAGCTAATAGGTAGATATGGTGGACTCACTGGAAAAACTTTGGTTGAAGGTGTTGGAAACAAGTTTTTGCTTGTTGGAATTTTTGGGCTAGCAAGAGGGAGAAAGTTGACCATCTAAATGCATGCATGAGTGTCCATAGAACTAACTAATCCATGTTAAAACAAGGTAAATAACATTTAGCATCAAAACATGAATAAAAGATAGCTCTTGATAAAATATTGCAAATTATTACTCATTAACAAGCTCATGAATCATGCAATTATATGTATCTTTTAAAATTAACTCAACATCCCTTTTCCCAATCTTATAATAGCATCCAACATAATTCAACCCAAATTTCCAGTAGCTCTCTCATATATAAATGATAGTGTGGTGGTCTCACAAAATAAAAATCTAACCTAAACAAACAAAAAGACGCTCCAAGTTTATGCGATAAAGTGTTTCGATCGAAAAACAGAAGTTAGACGTGTGCAAACCGAGAGTGTGTAGGTCCAGTGGGGTTGTCTTCACATCCCCAAGCTTATGGTCTTCACCATCCTTGGATAGCTCTTGGTGCATCTCCTCTAATCCCTGTGAAAAAACTTCAAAACACCGTTTCTCCCATTTCTTTTTCTGTGGGGCACATTAGTAGTGATAAACAAATAGATTTCTTGCTGCATATAATCCTTAGACAAAAATTCATAACTCAATTGGATCATAAGATTCATGTTAAAAGTTCTAAGCATGCATCAAACAAAATGGGACAGAATCTGTCCAGAAAAACAGCAGCAGCTAAACGTATTTTTCTACCCTACTTAACTTTGTCGGAAAATTCCGAAAAATTCATGCATACAGAGGATGAAAAGTTTGCTACAGTTTAAATATGAGCTCATTCGGAGTTACAGAATAAGAATTAAAAATCATACCGTGCACAGATTCGTGCAGGAATAATATCTCCGAACGCTATAAGCAACTTTTCAACCAAAATGAGTAAAACTTGGCACTTTATTAAAAATTCCAGAAACTAAACTAAACACTAAGTCTCTTGTTACAGCAAGAGGACACAAAGAAAATCACAAATAAAAACAACCGGGTTGCCTCCCGTAAAGCGCTTTCTTTATAGCCATATAGCTAGGCTTCTTACTTGATGTTTATTGTGGACGAAGCTCATGAGGGAGCTTGAACGATGGTGTGTCCCTCTTCCTTGGGAAGTGTTCCATACTTCTTGTGTGGAAACTGAAACTTCACATTCCCTTCTTTTGAATCAATGATAGCACCTGTAGTACGAAGAAAAGGTCTTCCAAGAATAATTGGACTAGAGGTTTTATTCCCCATATCCATGATTAGAAAATCAACAGGCACAAATGTCATATGTAACTCTACCATAACATCACTTACTTTTCCTAAAGCATGTTTAATGGAATCATCAGCAAGTGCAAGTTCAATAGAGCATTTTTCAAGATTTTTCAATTCAAGTACTTCATATAGTTCTTTAGATAAAACAGAGACACTAGATCCTAGATCAAGTATAGCATGGTGTGTCTCTTTTCCAATGGTTACTAGGACTTTGGGAATCCATATATCCCCAAGCTTAGGTGGTATCATAGCCTCTTGGTTGTACCTAGCAATCTTTTCTTTTAAACATGATTAGCAATATAAGAACCAAAACCTGCTTGGTTAACATTAATAGAAGGATCACTTGCAAATTTTTGTAAGATAGATATTAATTCATGCAAGCTACAATTCTCTAAGTCAAGCAATGGATCCTTTACTTCACTAAGCATTTTAACTTCTTCAACTTTCTTCTCTTTCACAACCATAATAGTTTCCTTAGCAATTCTCTCTTGCTCATGAATATGTTCCCAAGATTTATTTATAACCTCTTGACAATATTTAATTGTTTCCTCATGTTTTTGAGCTATAATGGTGTTCTTTAATGAGGAAACTTCCTTAGTGAGCTGATCTACCCTTTCAAACAAAGAGTCTTGTTTTTCAAACTTAGATATAAATTCCTTATTAAGCTCCTTTTGAGTAGATATAAATGATCTAATGGTGTTTTCCAAATCACTAGAAACATTACTACTAGTGACATATTTGTTTGGCACATATGGGGGTTTATTATAAGAGTTATAATTGTTGTTACCATACCCATTATTACCATAGTTCCTAATGAAGTTGACATCAATATTTTCAGGATTATTACCAACTAGTTCTTGCAAAGGCACATTTTCAATATTTTGTTTATTAATGAAAGCAAGAATAGTATCCATTTTAGATGACAAATCATTTGTTTCTTCTATGGAGTTCACTTTCTTAGAAGGATTAGGTGCTCTATCAGTATGCCATTGACTATAGTTTTGCAAAATGCTCTCCAATATGTTCTTAGCTTCTACTATAGTTTTTCCCATAAAAGCACCTCCAGCAGCAGAATCAAGAATATTTCTAGACATGTAATTTAGACCATTGTAAAAAGAGTGTAATATGGTCCATTCGTTGACCCATGTGATGGACAAGTTCTAAGCATAAGTTTAATCCTATCCCAAGCCATAGCAACATGTTCGTTTTCATTTTGCCTAAAAGAAAGAATGTTGTTTCTATTTTGCAAAATTTTAACAGGAGGATAGTATTTCTTAATGAAAGCTTCTTTTAAATCATCCCAAGTTTTAATGCTATCAATAGGTAATGAATGCAGCCACTCTTTAGCTTTTCCTCTAAGTGAGAAAGGAAATAACTTCAGTTTTAGAATATCACTTTCCACATTTTTAAATTTCTGCATGTCACATATTTCAACAAAATCATGAAGATGCATAGAGGCATCCTCCATAGCACTACCGCCAAATTGTTCCCTAGTTATCAAGTTCAACAAACTAGGACTTACTTCATAACTCTCAGCATTTATCTTAGGTGTGGCAATGGGCCTAGCAATAAATTGATCATTTGGAGTGTTTGTGTAATCACACAACTTAGTTCTTTCTCCCATTTTAGCAAGTTTTTATGTGTTTTTTAATTTTTTATGCAAAACTGAAAATAAATATGCAAGACAATGACAAAACAAGATAAATTGCTTTGAAGGTAAAGATGGATAAGATGATGCTCACGTAGGTGCAACCTCCCCAAGCTTAGGTGTTAGCACAAGTTGGTGATGAAGTTGACTTGGTGAGATATCCTTGGATAAACCGGCGCAGAAAACAGACTAGTGCAGGGGACCCTTGGATAAACCTTTCAGCAATGATTCCCCGGCAACGGCGCCAGAAAAAGTCTTGATGGCGTGTAGTTGACGGGAAAAATATTCTGCAGGAAGCTTCGTATCTTCCCCTGCAACGGCGCCAGAAAGCACTCTTGATGGCCCTTCACGTAGTTACCTGCGTGAAAAGTAAATGGGTTAGGTTGAGACTCCAAGTGCAGAGTGTGTAGTAAGTGGAAGACGTGTTTTCCCCACGAGGGTGACTCGAGGGTTTAATATCGAACTCTCGGGGAATCAGTAGTGAAGATTTATCTTTCCTATCCTTCTTTTGGTTACCTACAAAACAAAGTAAATGTTTTGGTCCTCAACCTCACCTAGTGGTTGTCAAGCACAAGGTGTGAGAATGATATCAAGATAATATGCAATGCAAACAAGAAATAAATATGCAATGGTGGTAAATAAATATGCAAGGATGGTGGTAGCAATGATAAATGATATTTTTGGGTTTTATATGATGAATGCAAGATGAAAAGTGTTTTTGTATTTTCGGATTTTTAAATGGCAGAAAATGGAAAGTGGTAAAAGTGGTTGGAAAGGTGTTTCTTATGATTAAAAATGGACCGGGGTTCATGGTTTCACAAATGCACTCTCTCTTTAATAAAGTGGTAGACAATGGAACACTAGAGTTGACATATGAGATTGCAACACAACAGTTTAATGACAAGTTATAATTATATGGGCATCACGTCCTAACATAGAGACCTTTTGGTTATTAGTCTCTCTTATACTCCACCAAGATGCGAACTAAATCATAACACCTCAGTAATTAAGATAACTCAGAGTATAGCAATAAGTATCATGACATGAAGTTAAAATAAGAACATGCTAGATCTAGTCATGGAGTAGTGGCAATGGTCACACCCACATCTCCGGTAGCATGGTATTTCTTTTTATCCCTAGTGAGGCAACAAAGTAAGGTAAAACACCCAAGTGGATCGCAGAACTTTTCTCTCACGTTCACTGCACTAGCCACCCCCCGTTACTCCAACTAATGCACACGTTCCCCCTCACACGCTCTCATAAACATGCTTGATCATGACAAGTAAATAAGAACGGGGTACATAATATGCATCTACTTTCATAACTGAAACAAAACCATTGCAATCTCAAACATATATTAACTCATAAAAAGATCCACCACAAAGGTATTACATAGATGACCGTAATCATGTTCAGCAGCTCATACGGTACTAATTAGTGAAGCTCGAGAGAGAGAGATACATAAGTTACTTCCACAAACCCATAGTCCAGAGGTGGACTACTCCCTCTTCATCATGGAGACGGTGGAGAAGTCGTTGGAGAAGATGGAGACCACGCCGGCAGCGCCCCGCCGGAGTTTTCCCCCTCCAATCTGCAGCTCCAGGTCTCTGTTTCGGTGTTTCTGTGTTTCTGCGGCGCTCCTTCCAGAGAACGTCGGGGGACTATTTTTATAGGCGTTTTTAGGTCAAAACGGAGTCGGTGGAGGAAAGATCGACGGCAGCAGAGCTCCGAGGCCCAAAAGGAGGGGCCCCACGCGGCCAGGTACATGGCCGCGTGGGCCCACCTATTTTGGCCCTCGGGCCTCCGCTTGTTTGCTTCCTTCGCTCCCACGCTTTGTTCCTTCCAAAAAATGATGCTCGTAAATTTTCAGGTCATTTGGACGTCGTTTGGGTCCCTGAAACATTAAAATAAAGAAATAGGGTTTTCTGCCTGCGCAGGGTTAATTCCATAAAAATAGGAAACATGTCAAATATTCCCAAAATCATTATAAAACAGTGATATAACCCTTATATGATGCAAATATGACTGGAATATAAGTAAAAATAATGCAAAGTTCATGTATGCATTTTACATGCATCACCATTTCACTAAAGAAAATCATGATTGATCAAATAAGACGCTCAGTATGTGACCATCGTTTTTTGGTCAATAAGGGGTCATGAATGAAACTTTGTGACCTTTTAGTGACCAAAATAGAGGGTCAAAAGTTAGCATATTTCTTGTAGTGAAGGCGATGGCGTCCCTCCTCTCTTACGAACCGCTCAACCCAACAGTTTCAGCTGTGTTCATCCTTAAGGGTGAGGGCTCGCTGGCCTCCACACTGGGCAATGGCGAGCTAGATCTGGTCGGGCATTTCGGGAACGGGTGACACAACGAAGCGACCAACGGAGACAACCACCCCATGGGAAGGCAGAAATGTGGCGGGTCGAACAACCCTTACTGATGGAACTCACACACCTGCTAGGAGGTCAGGCGGCACCCGCCGCGGTAAGCCAAGCTGCCCACCTCATAGTTCTTCGGCATGGTAGCCCCCAAAGGAAGGGTATGAAAGGTCGGGGAAAGATTGCAGAGAGGAGGCGAGGAAGATGCACAGAGAACAATGAGACGGGTAGGCCTTATATCGGACGGGGCAGGCCGAGGGGCGGTGCATCGACGTTAATGCGACGCATGGGGAAGCCGCAACGCCGACACCTGGACGCCACGCATGTGTGGGAAGGCACATGGTTGTCGCGTCGCCTGGGAAACCGCTTGGCAAAGTGGTTGTCATTACGTGTGTAATGGTCTCCTGCATGGCGGCATTACCACCGGCTGACCGAGCGCACAAGGGGCCCCACCTTGTCCGACGCCCCCGAGCGGGTTTTCAAACTTAGGTGTCATCTCAGGGGTGTTGGATAGATTTTGGATCTGCTTGGATAGATGGGAGTGCCGTTTATAACCGTTTTTCTGTCTTGGGCTATTAATACGATGTGGGGGTATCAGTGGAGATGTTCTAAAGACCTAACCTATTCTCAAAGAATTTAAGGAGCTTTATTCTGGTTTTGGTTCTATTTCGGTTCAGCATGTCTCGGTTGTTTAAATAATAGTCCTGCTCATCTTTGTGTGATGCGTGCTTATACGCTCGAGCGGTGATGGCGTGGCTTGCTTCAAGTCCGGATTTCATAATTCCTAGCTTGCTGGTTGATTTTAAACATACGATTGTTAGGCTAGCCATAACGAGAAGTAACTTAGACTAGAAACATGCATATGTTACTAGTCTATCTTACTATCTTCATAGTGCAATATAATTTAAAGTTAATACTCCCTCTGTATTTTGTATACAAGGCCACTACTCCCTTTGTACAGGATTATTAGTCCCCTAGCGAAAATCTTTTTGTCCAAAATTACCCCCCTACTAAATCCCGTAAGCATTAACTCACGTAACAAACCGTGCTGAAATTAACTCCTAGTTGCCCATTTGAATTGATTTGCCTAATTAATTAGTGTTGCATGGCTCTCCTCATCCAATAAAAACCGGCCCTTTGCATGCGGCTAGTGTGAACGCTATATTGAATGGCCAATGAATGTGCTAGCTTAAACGTTTGTGGCATCGTTCACTTGGCCTATCAGCTTGCACCATGGTTGCAGCTATACCTGGCCATGGGAAACCCCGGCCCGGCCCAAAATTTCCAGGCCTGGGCGGTCATGGGCTTGCCCACGGGCCGGGCCTGGGCCTCAGATTTCGATCCGATGGACGGGACGGGGCTAAGCTTTACATATTGGTGTTTTCAGGAAGAGGCCCGGCCCGAGGCCCGACGGGATTTTGCAGTCATAGGACGGGACTGAGCTTAAAAATAGGCCCGATGGCCTGGCCAGGCCGGGCCTGGGATTTTGCCTGCGGGCTTTTTTAGGCCCGGACCGGGCCTGGGATTTTGCCGCAGGCTTTTTTAGGCCCGACCCGACCCATGGCTAGTAATAGTTGCAGCGCTCGTCACTAGAGGCCTATAAACCCGGACGAAGGAGTATCAAATAACATTTTTATTTCTACACAAGGCCACTATCTCTTTTCAAGATGGATTGATTGGATTTGTACCTCATAGAGTTGAAACATTGCATGCAACCATAAAGAAAGAGCCACCACATGCACCATATTTAATTGGCTCGGAACACGAGAGACTTTGTACACAATTAGTCATGCTATTTATTAGCTGAATTTGTTTTCTTGGTATCTGAAATGTGAGATAGTGACCTTGTATAAAAAAGGGAGGGAGTAACATGTATGATCTCATTTGGTTGTATTAATAGGTTGTAGACTCATTTCATCATGACAAGCGCTATGTGATGGTAACTAGCTATATTTATCTAATTATTTTCTTCTTTAAATGATTGTCACATCATGTTTTTCCCACGTGGCAACTATGTTACTAGCCTAGTTACAGCCACTATGGATAGTCTTATCTAATAAAGCTCCTGAAGTTCTTTTCGCCTAGTAAATTCGAACACATCGGTTCAGCTGTCTGTCATACCTGGCAGCTTATTCGTGCAAATTACCATGTGATGTAGCCCGAGTCACGTCCATCACCATGTCAAGCACTCCAACATATCACAAGGCGACATTGAGCTTAAAGGTGAACTCCTTCCTCTATGAGAACCCTTTTTCGTGCTCCTTTGAATGGTATACTACTTGAGCATCTAACCATTTGCTATGCTAGGTATCACATGACGAGTACGACAATCCGGAAGATGCCGAGGAAGCCAAAGAGTCAAGACCATCCAAGGCGTACGCATGGAAGAGGAGGAGAAAGCGTCAAGACGAAGGAGGAGCAGCAGCAAAGACAGGCCAGCCGGCCTCCCAGCCGGCCTGGGCCGGTCCCAGGGCCGGGCGACCTCCAGACCCGGCCGGCCTCCCAGCCGGCCTAGGCCGGGTCACAGGCTGGCCACCCGCCAGTGCCAGCCGGCCTCCAGGTCGCCTGGGCCGGCCCCCAGGCCGGTTTCCCAGATTCCACTCGTACCTGCACCCTGTTTTGTACTTCGACTATAAATAGGAGTCCCCCTCCTCCTAGAGAGATAGACTATGTTTTGAGATTAGAGTAGAGCTAGGCTCCCCACCTCAAGACTGTCTCCTTCCTCCCCTTGTGGGGATGGTTCCTCCTCTTGTGGAGAAGATCACCTTGTGGATTCAAGACATCTACTTGTAGTTTGACTACTTGCCAATTTTTCATCTTCGGGTGACTTTATTGGAGCGGTTCGGTTGACCGTTGGAGAAACAACCATCCAAGATCCCTTCTTGTATCTACTTGCCGATCTCCCACCTTCGTGTGGATTCTATTGGGCCGGTTGGACCGACCGTAAGGGAAACGGTTCTTGTATCTTGTGTGTGTTCTTGTGTTCGGGGCGTTCTTCTTGGTGTTCTTCATGTTCCTCGTGTTCTTGCGTGCGTTCGTCCACATCCTCCGTCAATCTGTGAAGATCGGGCCACCCTAGTAGTCCCGTACTACACCATATGGTATCAGAGCATGGTTGCCACGGATTTGACTTGTGTTTCCACCCCCAAATCCACCAAATTTTTCTTTGATTTTGAGAAATTCGAAAATTTCTACCAAAAATAGCCCCAAATTGCTTTTGGATCGATCTGTGAATCTTGTGCGTTTTGGCAAGTTTTGATCCGTGGATCTATTGCTAAACTAGTTGATCTTGCTTCCTTTGCGTTCCCATGGCCAAATTCCATTGATTTCCCCTCCGATTTGAGGTTTTTCGGGCCGTTTTTTCCGCCAAAATCGCGGATTTTCGAGGGTCAAAGTCGCGGGGGTCAACCGCCTTCAAACCGGCCTCAAACCGGCCTAGGCCGGACCCCATCCCGACCCCGCCGGCCTCCAGGCCGGCCTCCCCGAAAACTGAAAATTTCAGATTTGTTTTAGTCATATCTTTTGATCCCGGACTCCGTTTTTGGTGTTCTTTGGCTCGTTTCGAAGCTACGATCAAGGCCTTCATCACCATTGCGGAAGATCCATCATCCACCACCACCAAAATTCGTGGGCAAGCACGAAGCTTCTACATCAACGGGTGAAAATCGTCGACGAAAGGTATAAACATCACGAATCTTTTCCCCCTTGCCATTCCTTTGATAGCCATCATACCCTTGTGTTTATCTTGTCCTATTGAGGCTAGCTCTTGATGATTGCTTGGGCTTTGCACATTTGCACCGTGTAGTTTCTGAGCAAAATTGCATGCGCTAGTTATCATATACCATGTATCTTGTGTTGGCATCAAAGTAAGTGGGTGTGCAAAATAGAAAAGAATCAAAAGAGACAAGAAGCAAAAAGTGCCAAATCAAAAGAAGAGAAAAGAAAAGAAGAAGCACTACTTGCCATATCTCTTGTAGGAAGCGCGCAAGCTCGATGAACATCTAGTAGGTGGTGCATTGTTGTGCAAATCTTGTAGCCCACCAATAATTTGCAATCGAGCTAGTGGCTCTCCTTGTACTTGTGCAACACGAGCTTATAGTCTTCGCTAGGATCATATGGTTCTTTAGCTCACTTCTTGGTTGCATAAGTCTCATTTATCTCTCCGTGCGTGTGTTTCCTATCTTTTGAGATTGACTTGTTTTTGCTTTGTGATCATCGTGGTTCTCTACTTGCTTTGACAATATCTTGGTTTCCGGTTGGTTCAATTTGCTTTCCACCTACCATTCCTTCCTACCAACTTTTAAGCCGTGTGTGTTTTGGAGTTTGCTTTGGATACTTGAACACAAGCATTTTACTTTGTGATCGTTTTCCTTGGTTGTCCACGACATCTAATACTATCTACAAGGTGAGAGGTTGTGTTCTAGTTCCTTTCCACTCCACATATATACACTTGTCTTGTGAGTTGACATGTGCTAGGGCGAGTGAATGCCACTATGGAGGCCAAGATGAGCATGACTACACGATGAGTCACATGTACTATGATGCCCCAAGCATTGAGGACATGTGGGACTACTACGGCTACGCCGACAACGACCCCCATGACAAGATGGCATCACAAAGACTTCCGCTACAACTACTCCGACTACGACTCCGACTATTCGAGCGTCCACGACAAGGAGCGGTACCATGACGTCGAGCAAACTTCATCATATGGTATCGACTCTAAGTACATACGCATCTACCACGACTCCGACTACATGAGCTCCAACGACAATGAGGCGCACGTGTCTTCACATGCCTCATCACATGGTACCAACATCGACAACAACGACATGGTGGACCGCCACTACTACGACTACCACTCCGATGACATGGTGGAGAACGTCTACGACTACTACTCTTGTAGCATGTGCGACGACTTCGACAACATGCAAGAGGAGGACTCCCATCACCACCATGTTCAAGAGCGGCACCACCAAGCGTCATGGCACAACCTACTTCTATGGTTCAAGCTCAAGACGGTGCTCCGACAAGAAGGCCACCATGAGTTCATCCTATGGAGCTCCATCTACTTCCAAGAGTGCCAAGCTTCGGCATTCGACATCAACCCCAAGACGGCGCCCCAAGAAGTGCATCGACAAGGCCCAAGCCAAGCCAAGGCCCATCTAGCTCATCATGGCGACACATGAAAGATGCCAACATGAGGGATGACCAAGTGAACAAGGTTTGCACCCTTGGACAAGTTTGGCGACACTAATCAAACGTTCAAGAACCTCATGGACGCCATCGACAAGCTTGCCAAGCGTCTACATTCTTCATCACGCTC